>JAOWBN010227244.1:0-12806 GCA_028565015.1 Pinguicula moranensis
ATCAACTCGTATCCGTTGTATCCTGGGAGACAGACGCTCGGGAATCTCAAAGCACCCAGGAGAGGGCGAATCTGTTTTAAGGAAACTGTGAGTTTCACAGGACTCGGAGTTCTCCAAACTCTTGTGTTTCGTTCAACGGTGAAAGGTTAAAGTTTATGTAATTCTTATAGAATTTTTAATTTTATCTATTGTTTATTTCTTCTACTGCAATAAACTATTAATTCTTTTGATTTATGTGTAACATATACTCAATCGGACTGGATCCGGCTCGACCCACTATGCTTAAACCAAAAAAGCTTCCCCCACTTAATTTTCTGACTCTGTGCCCGGGAAGATAAAAAAAAAAAAAACATCATGATCAACAAAAAACGTATGGTTTTCCTTAACCTTAAAAAAGTCTAGATGGTTTTAACAGGTAGCAGGTTTGCCTTTCAAGTTAAAAGGCATGTTTAGCTGTTTTCCTATTTAAAGACATTCATTCCTGTTTAGGATCTTTGGAAATTGGAACATGAATGTAAATCACACCAGAGTTGATGGGCCACTCTACGCTTGTGAGCTCTTTCTGGAGGAAGAGCGAGCTCACTGCACTGTATACCACTCCTGGAAAATTCACTGGAGAATAGCTCATGATCTTGTACAACAATGTTGCTGTGCTAAGAAGCTCGACTCAAAACGGTTGGATTTAATAATATATTATTAGAGATAAATGAGAATTGATGAATAATATGAAAGATAATTTTTTTCTCCATTAAGATGCCCTCATCCAATTAAGTTAGTAAAAAAATTAGAGAGCTATCTCATTAATCCTCTAAATTAGTGGAGATGTTCAAGAGGTCTTTACCACTCATTCAAAATCTAGTGATTCCCTTGAGTGAAAAATATACACAGTAATTTGAGACTAAAATTTTATTTTTTATTTTTATAATATTTGGTAAGTAATTCAATTAGTGATAGAATAAAGATATCGTTAGAATTTCACAGGAAAGGTGAATATATTTTAAGAAAACTGTGAGTTTCACAGGCCTCGTAATTTTTCAAATCCTCTTATTTCGTTCAACAATAAAAGGGTGAAATTGTACTTCTATTTATATAAATTTTACAAAATTTTAGTGATTGTTTATTTTTTCGATTGTAATAAATTGTTTTTTTTTGTTAATTAAATTTTATTAAAGTGGAAAGAAATTACAGCCCGTACAAAGATCTGAGAGCCTTAGCCACACATCAGCTAAGCTCCTAATACCAGTACAGCTTCTAGGCTAACATCTAGTCAATCTACCTACCCGATAAGCAACGAGCAGCACAATTTTGGACATCTTAACCAATCACGCAGTGTGGTTCCCCTGAAATTTAGCTTTGAGGCCACTATCCAATGCCATGTGTTGAGTTTAATCCATTCCATAGGTAGTATACTAGCTGATTCTTTATCAAATCGGACGACATTCCTTTCTTCCCATAGAGTCCACATTACTGCTTCCCAAATTGCCTTCCAAACATCTGCTCCCACAGAACCTCTTAACAGTCTCATATGGCTGCGAAAGTGAGAATTGATATCATTGACAACCGGGGAGGGGATTTGAAACCAATGATATGTTTCCTCCCATATAGACCGTGTACTTTGACATTCCAGAAATAAGTGTACTGCAGATTCAAGACACTCCCCACAATGCACACAACTTTGCATTTCAAAAGATATCCGCACACCTCTTCTCATCAAGTTATCGATTGTCTGTACGCGGTTCTGTAGCAACTTTCATGAAAAAACCTGTACTTTCCGCGGAGGAACTTTACCCCATATTCTAGCCAATTCTTTGTTGACCAGTTTCTGTCTGCTCTGTCCTTCTAGAAATACTGAGTAGGCTGACGCAACAGAGTAAGATCCAGTAGAGTCAGGCAACCAACACCATCTATCTTCTTCATTATCAGCAAATTCCCTGTGAGCTAACAAAGATGTCAGCTCCCATAATGATCTCTCCTCATGTACTCTTAACAATCTCCTGAAAGTAAGAGACCAAGGTGTAAAAGTTTGTGAACCATCTAATATCTCAGCCACGGTAGAGAGTTTCTGAATACTCAACTTATACAATGTTGCAAACTTGGTTGCAAATACTCCTTCACCCGACCAGTTGAACAACCAAAATAAAGCTTTATCACCTTTGAAAACTTTGAGCTCCAACCGAGAGGTCATCCATTGCTCAGAGGCCAATCCCCATATGTCTCTCCAAACTGCAGATACTGTGTTTGGAAGTGTAATCAATTGCCAATCACTTAAGTCATCTCTATCTCTGAAATACTTTGTTCTAATAAGCACACTCCATAGACAATCATTACACGTACGTAGCTTCCAAAACCATTTACCTAATAAAGCCTGGTTCATCAATCTTAAATCCTTCAATCCCAGCCCCCCTTCCTTTACTCTGTAGCAAATATCCGACCAAGAAATCCAGTGGATCGGCCTTGCACTGCCCTTTTGCTGCCATAGAAAGTTACTGACCAAACTTTGCATCTTTTCCAACACCTGTTCTGGAGCCTTAAACAGAGATAAGTAATATGTAGGCAAGCTAGATAATACAGATTTTACCAAAGTTACTCTCCCTGCTAGATTCAGCAGCTTGTTGCTCCATTTCTGAATCCAATTTTGTATGATACCAATCATTCTATCCCACATTTTGATCCTGCGTGGATTGTCCCCTATTGGCAATCCCAAGTATAAGCATGGAAGTTCCTCTGTTTTACAAAGCATCAAGCTGGCAAAATGGTTCAGACTCCCAGCCCTCACGTTGATACCATATAAACTGCTTTTCACAAAGTTTGTAGATAGACCCGAGATTAATTCAAAGACATGCAGCACCCCCTTCATAGTGTATATATTTTCCTCAGTTGCCTCAGCAAAGAGCAGCGTGTCATCTGCAAATTGCAAATGAGACATCTCAAGCTGACCCACCATAATTGCACTCCATTTCCCAAGTTCAGTAGCTCGGATAATTAACTGATGTAATCCCTCTACAGCCACTAGAAACAGGAAAGGGGATAGAGGTCCCCTTGACTCAGTCCTCTTTTCAGTTTAAATTCCCTTGCACTACTTCCGTTGATCACAACTGCAGCATAAGGTGTGGTAATACATTCATGCATCCAACTGAGCCATTTCTGGCAAAATCCCATTTTCCTCAACGTACTCATTAAGTAATTCCAATCTACTATATCAAATGCCTTTGCAACGTCTACTTTCATCAGCAACACACTTCTCTTTCTCTTTTTCACCTCCTGAATGATCTCATTAGCTATAAGTACTCCATCCAAAATCTATCTATTTTTTAGGAAAACAGATTGATTTTGAGATATCAGTTTGGGCAGGATCTGCTTTAACCTGTTGGCTAGTAACTTAGACAAAACTTTGTATCCACAACCAACCAATGAAATTGGTCGGTAATGATCCAGTTTAGTGGGACTATCAATTTTAGGCGCCAGAGTAATGAAGGTTGCTGTCAAGCCCTTGGTAAGCTTACCTGTTTGGTGGAACTCTTGTATGAATCTCACAAAATCAGCCTTCAATACATCCCAATGTCGTTGTATAAAATAAAAATTGTAACCATCCGGTCTAGGACTTTTATTCCCTGCACAGGACCAGACAGTACTTTGAATTTCAGCTTCAGAGAAAGGCTCTGTGAGGAACAAATTATTACTCTCTGATAAACAGTTGGTAGGATGTATGTCCAGTGTAGGTCTATTCCAGTTTTCAGAAGCAAAATGAACTTTAAAATGATATGTGATGCCCTCTTTCACTTCCTGGACCCCTTCTGTCCAAACCCCATTTAGGTAGAGTCCACTAATGTAGTTTCGTCTTCTGTTGCTTATCAGGCGTGCATGAAAAAATTTATTATTTCCATCGCCTTCTTTTATCCATGTAGCACGAGATTTTTGAAACAATATTGATTCCTGATTCTGCAACGCACGCTGCAAGCTTAACCAGCTTTCTCTCCTTTGTCCAGACTCCACATTTGATAAGCTTAGATTTCAAAGTCTCAATCTGCCTCTCTACCATTCCAAACTAGTTTTTGTTCCATTCACGCAGCTTTGTCCGCATAAGTCTCAACTTTTCCTGTAATATATAACTCCCGTAGCCAAGAATCTCCATTTCAGTCCACTCCTTTTTTTACCAATTCATCAAAACCAGCCACAGAACTTCAGCAATTCAGAGTACGTGTTACCTTTGGCCCCCAATTCAAGACTTCCGTTTTCAGAATTATTGGCCTGTGGTCAGACATACCACGATCTAATCCACTTTGAACGAGATCTGGCCAAGTCTGCATCCACCTAACCGATAATAAAAAGTGATCCAGTCTACTACAGCAGGCTCCACCACGTGAAATACAAGTAAATCTATATTTTCGTAACGGTAGATCAATCAACCCAGACCTTGTTATGAAATTGTTGAATTCCTTTAGTTCCAACATACGAGGCAGTGCATTACTTCTTTTCTCTTCTATGCTATAGATAGCATTAAAATCACCCAATATACACCAACTTGCAAATTCATCCCAAGCAACCAGAGCTTCAATTTTGTGCCATAATCTCCATTTAGCAGTGAGAGAACTCGGAGAGTATATGTTCATTATTTTCACCAATGTACCAGCTTTACCCCACTTTCCTTCCAGCCCCAAAATTCTTGGTTCAGACCAAGAGCTTATTAACTGCATTGCATTACTTCGCCACATACACAGCAAACCTCCTGAACTGCCATCCACATCTCTATGAACCCAATCAAAATTAGTGTTAGGCCATAATGAACGACACTGCTGATAAGTGATTCCAACCAATTTTGTTTCCTGCAGGCAAATTAAATCTAGTCCCATATCTCACACAAGATTTCTTATCTCACAACGTTTTGCAGTTGTACCTAATCCTCTTATATTGTAAGAGACCACTTTCATTTATCTTATTTTTGCTAGCCACCAATCACTTCATCCAGTTAAATTCCATCGTGCCCCTCTCATTCAATCTCTCCAATCTGTGGACCAGCTCAGATCGAGGGGAATTAGGAGAAACCCCTAATTCTATGGCTAGGGCAAGAGTTGCTTCTGGTATTGATCTTTGTCGTTCCAAAGAATCCACCGCCGGTGACTCCTAAATTCTCCAAGTGTGCTCTCGCAGTCTAGAATCAAAGTCCAGTTTCTGGATAGTAACTCTCCTTGGACATAATTCTCAGATTTTTATTGATGCAGAGACCGCGGTGACAGTTCCAATAACGGTTGAAGACCAAATGGGTCCGATGTTTGTGATAACGAGTCTAATTGGCTCGCATTAATCATCATTAATGCTTCTCGAACATTAGGGGGAGGTGTTTTTGTTGGGGTATCAAACCCCTCCAGTTTTATTAGGTTGAGCACTAATACTCAGCAAATTCAGATTATCATGTTGTTAGGCCAGTAAATCCATAAAGCAACCCATTTGTTGTTTTCCACATTCTGCTGACTCATCTTTGTTCCCGCCTCATCCCCACTCTTACCAAGACTTTGACTTCCGTTATCCTGTACCGTAATTAATTTCTCTGTAGGAGACAATTTCCCACTTTGAGCAAGAGTTGGCACACTTTCTCGTCTCTCCATATCCAAAGATTGTTTGTTTCCTATTTTCGTGTTAAGAGCTACGATAGCTTCAGTCTCGATTACAACAGATTTCGGGGACAGTGCAGACTTCTTTTGAGACCCTTCACTAACTCCGGCGGGGAGGATTCCCCTGAATTCACCAATCTCACTCGTATCCCGAAGCTCCGACGTACGAATTTTCTCATCCACAACCATTCTTTTCAATTTCAGATTAACACCTAGCGATGGGAAATCTTCTTCTCTAGGCTTCCAAACCTTTGTTATTACACGTTTCTCTGAATCCCAGGCTTTTCTAGGTAATGAACTCTGCTCTTCAAACACTTGAACACTGAAAGTTGATTAATCAGCAATGACATCAATAGTCTGATTAATTGGCAGCATGGATGTAGTTAAGACGTGCAACCTTGCATATTGCAGTTCTGATTGATTCACCGTTTTCTCATCAATCGAAATCAACGAACCAACTCTTTCAGCAATTCCTTTGAAAAAGCTTTTGCACCAACAATGTAAAGGTGTGCCCTTCAATTGAACCCATGCCAAACGAGCTATTCGACCATGTAACATACGCCACGGTCTGAGCGAATGTAAGAAGAGGCACTCCACTGTAATCTCATCCGACAAACACCTGAATGTATCCTCCTCACTATTCAGTTTAAGCAAAATCTCCCCACCTTCTAACCTTGCCGCCGTACCATTTCCATAACCTGCCTTGCGTAATATTGATTTTAAGCTATTCAGATCCAATCTTGGAGATGGCACTCTGATGAGACACTTTGTTAGTTGCAGGGCAATCGCTGTTTTTCTGGTTCTCAGCCAACGGGATCAGGGCTATTTGAAATCTTACTCTCTTGAAAGGGGCCAGCTAACCACTCGCTCTCCCAGTCGAGCCAACGCGTCGCTTTCCTTTCACTTGCGAATACTTTACATGCGAATTGAATAAGGACGGGTCAGGCTTAAACACAAAGGGGTTCACAGAGTTTGCTTCCTCAACCTTCTCTGTAACCTCAGATGTTGCCTCAACTACCATCTTGGTTGCTTGTTTCACATAGTTATCCTTGGCTTCACTCACCTTAAGCTGACACGAACCAATCCAGACACGATTTAGCCTCTCTAATGTTGACTTACTCACTGAATTTTTTGCAAAGCACACGAACCCAAAGCTATTGCCCGGCATTCCCATTTTTTTTTGGAATGCGCACATCAGTGACATGCCCATAAGCAGAAAATACTTCCCACATTTCCTCTCGTTGCCAAGATGGAGGGAAATTAACAAAGTAAAAGGAGGTAGAGTTTTCACGGATTTGCTGTATAAAGGCTGGCAAAGACCGCCTTGCCTGTGTGGTATTTTCCCCTACTGACTTTTGCTTATTTCTTGCCTTCACTGGTATCCAATCGGCTTCCAGATTGCTAATTTTCTGGCTATGACAACTAGTTAAAACTGTCATCACCATTCTTACAGTCACTCTTCAACCAGGAACCAAAACCAGCCGAAGGTTGTCCTACCCACAAGCGCACCCGGGAAGCATAAAAAAAGACAACTCAGGCGAATGTCCGGCGAATAGACAACTCCACTTCTTCTTCTCCTTCTATTTTTTTCTAGTTAAAACTCTTTTTTTTCAGAAGTAGGTTTGAGGTTATTTTTTTTTCTACTTCTACTTTTAATAGCAATTTCGTAAGTAAATTAAAGTTATCTTACCAAATTTAACTACAAACACAATTTAATCAACTTACAAAATTTGATTGCAACACTATTTCAATAAATTTTTAAAATTTTTCATAGTTTTACCAAACATAAAAAAAACTACAAAATTAAAAGGAGAAGTAGAATGAAAAGGAGAAGTAAAAAGAGAAGCAAAAGGAGAAAATCACTATAGCTACAAAACAGACCCCTAGTGGGTGGCCACACTCTTAACATGAATCAAGCTTAAGTAAAAAGAGAAGCAAAAGGAGAAAATCACTATAGCTACCCAAAATTATTTTATTTATAAAAAGCCCACCTTAAAAAATATTATACCCTAGTTATTTTGAGGAAGACTTGATAATTTCCTCGATCTGTTATGGCCCCAATTCCCAAGTCACCCAAATCCTGACTCCATTTGGAATGGTTAATTTATTATTTTGAATTGAATTATTTTGGAATAAAATTCTGGTTTTCGATTTTGTTAGTTTAAATTCGGAATTTAGAATTGAAAATTCTAAATTTTGGAATTTTTAATTTTTCATGAACTCATCGCGCCGGGTAACAAAGTAGAGTTCTTTTAAACGAAACAAAACAACGTGAATAGTTAACTTAAAAATTTGAAAATTTGGAATTCGAAAACAAATTTCCGATTCCGATCAAATTTAATTCAAAAACTGCATTACTTCACCAAATTCGATCAATACAATTGAAATAATTGTTCGAGATCGAAAGTATAAATTCGGAGACGTTCAGATGGAACATCAAATGCCCAGCCCTAGAAAGAGATGGGCAATAAATTTTAAGAATAAACCCATAATTAAGAGATTGGCTGCCAATGCAATTAAACACATTAGGGTTGTTTACTCTTGTCTATAAATAGCTCTATTTGTACCGTGGAAGAAAAATGACTGGGGAGTCTTTAATCAAACCTCCCAAACCAAAAACTCTTTTATTTGGTGTGAAGTCCTCATTTGTCCTTGTTTAATATTATGGAATTATGAATATCCATTAAATAGATAGCTTAGATACATGAATTATGGATCATGTTTTTGGCATTAAATAGGTAGCTTATGTTTGCATAAATTTGTACAGAAAAGAGAAGAGAGAAGAGAAAAGTTTTGAAGAAGATTGTATAGAAGGAGTTTTGAGACAAAATTTTTGTGTAGAATTTTGATTCTTTACAATTCTCATCTTGCCCTAATCATTTACTTAATTTCACAACACGTTATCAGCACGACACTACTGCCGAGCTACTAGTACGAGGTAAAATTATTCAATTAAGTTTTATAATGTTGAATCTTTTTAAACTTTAATTTGTTGCTCTTGATATTAGTGAAAAACATTATCTGTCTCCATCTAGATGCTATGGGTCTCGGAGACACAATCAAAAATAAAAATAAAGCATCTCTACAAAATAGAACGAAAGCTATAATATTTATTCGCCACCATATTGATAAAGGGTTTAAAGCTGAATACCTCACTATACAGATCCTGCAGATCTTTGGAAAAATATCAAAGAAAGATATGATCACCAAAAAATAGTGATACTTCCGAAAGTTTGTTATGATTGGTTGCATACGCTTACAAAATTTTAAATCTGTAAGCGAATATAACTCAGTCATGTTTAAAATAAGTTCTCAACCAAAATTATTTGGTGAAAAGATTACCACTGAGGATATGTTAGATAAAACATTCTCTAGTTTTGATGCCACTAATATGCCCCTGCAGCAGTAATACCGTAAAAAGGGTTTTAAGAAGTACTACGAACTGATTTCGTGTTTCTTGTGGCTGAGCAAAATAACGAGCTACTGATAAAAAATCATCAGTCACGCCCCAGTGGTTCTGCTCCATTCTCGGAAGTGAATGCGAATACATTTAACTAAGGCCTCCGTCATGGTCGTGGACGTGGAAGTCATGAAAATCATCCTTATTTTCGCCGCAATAATCTCAAGATTGCAACAAAGAATTTCAGGGCAATAAGAATGTAAAAAATGTTTTCCATCGATGTGGAATAAACAACCACTGGTCTCGTACGCCAAAACACCTTGTAGAACTTTATCAAGCTTCTAAAGCTAAAGGAAAAATGCGGAGAATTTTTTTGTCCAAATGCAAAATATAGAAACAAACTTTGTTCAGCATGATTTCCTCCATGGTGGATTTGATGTAACACATTTAAATGTTGTTGATTTTCTTATCCACACCGATCCTATGAATAGTGGCAAAAATATTTAAGTTTTCTTTGTATTTTATGTTATGCTTTATTATGTAATACTTACTTTATCGTAAGTTCGATTTTATTTATTATTTCTTACATTTACTTATTTATTGAAGATAATTATGGATACAAAACAAATGAAGAAGATGCATGTCTCGCAGACAGTGCAACAATACACAGCATACTCAACAATAAAAAAAAATATTATGTTTCTCTAACTATAAGAGAAGAATATGGGAATAAAAAATTTGGTAGTGCAAAATTAATTGAAGGCTCCGGAAGAGCACAAATTGTACTACCACGAGGGACAAACATCACTATTGATTATGCTTTATTCTCATCTAAGTCTCGACAAAATTTTATTGAGTTTTAAAGATATTCGCAGAAATGGATATCATATCAAGACTCTGAACAAAAAAGATGAAGAATACTTATCATTACATCATTTACTTCGGGCAACAAATGCATCTTAGAAAGATTACCCGTAATATCCTACGAATTGTATTACACAACAATAAAAACAGTTGAAACTTATACTGTTGAAAGCCTGAAGACTACTAAAACTTTCAAAGTTTGGCGGACCGGTTGGGCAATCCCTGATCATTTATGATGCAAAAAATTATAGAGAATTCACGTGGTCATTCAATGAAAAAACAGAAGATTTTTCAAACCCGTGAATGCTTATGTACTGCTTGTTCTCAAGGCAAACTAATTATAAGGCCTTCATTAAACAAAGTTGGGTATGACAACTCTACATTTTTGGAAAGAAATTGAGGAGATATATGTGGGTTTATACACCCACTATCAGACCATTTAGATATTTTATGATTCTAATTGATGCATCAACTAGATGGTCGTATGTGTGCTTATTATCTTCTCGCAATTTAGCTTTTGCAAGATTACTTGCACAAATAACTTGCTTGCAAGCTCATTTTCTTGATTTTCCAATAAAGAAAATTCGCCTAGATAATACTGCTGAATTTTCTTTGCAAGTCTTCAATTACTATTGTATATCAATTGGAATAATCATTGAACATGCTATAGCACATGTTTATACAAAATATGGTTTGGTGAAATCATTTATTAAATGCCTTTAATTGATTGCAAGGCCAATGCTGATTCATTCTAAACTCCCCGTATCTGCTTAGGGATATGCAATTTTGAATGCGGCAACAGTTATTCGTATCAGACCAATAAATTATAATAAGTTCTCCCCGATGCAAATAGTTTATGGTAAGAACCAAACATTATCCATCAAAGAATATTCGGATGTGCGGTATTTGTACCAATTGCTCCTCCACAATGCACAAAGATGGGTCCTCAAAGGAGGATGAGAATATATGTTGGATATGAATCTTCCTCGATAATTAAATATTTAGAATCATTAACTGGATATTTATTTACAGCAAGATTTGTTGATTGTCATTTTGATGAATCAATTTTTTCAACATTAGAGGGAGAACATAAACAACTGGAAAAGAATATATCATAGCATGAATTTTAACTATCAGATTTTGATCCTCATTCTTGTCAATGTGAACTTGAAGTTCACAAGTTTATTCATTTGCAAAATTTAGTAAATCAATTTTCAGATGCGCTTACCGATCTAAAAACGGTAACCAAGTCTCATATGCCAGTTGCAAATGTTCCAATTAGACTTAATGTCCTAGAAGGACAAATTTCTACAGCAAATGAGTCTAAATCACGAATGAAGCGTGGAAGACCAATCGATTCCAAAGATAAAAATCCTCGAAAAAGAATATGAGGAAACACAAAAAATGATGCAGAAGAGGAAATAAAATTATCCAGTAGAGATCCTTAATACTCCAAAAGAGGACATAAAATCTTCATCAGAGACCCGTAATACCCCAAAAGAGGCAAACAACATAAATGAAGAAATTCAGGTACCGAAAAATGAGGAGATCTGGATAAATTATGTCGTAATGGAAAAAATATGGAATCGAGATGAAACAAAAGTCGACGATATTTTGTTTATAATATCGCATGCAATATAATGAAAAAGAACGAGGATGTTGAACCTATATCTATGGAGGAAGGTAGGCGCAGATATGATTGGCAAAAATGGAAAGAAGCAATTGTTTCAGAGCTCAGTTCTTTAAAGAAACGTGATGTTTTTGGACCAGTAGTCCCTATACCAAAAGGTATAAAACCAATTGGATGTAAATGGGTAATTGTGTGGAAAAGAAATGAGAAAAATAAAGTTGTGAGATACAAAGCACGACTTTTCTTGCAAGGTTTTACCCAAAGACCAGACATTGATTATGAAGGGACTTATTCTTCCGTGATGGATGCAATCAAATTTCGTTATTTGATAAGTCTGGTAATTCATGAAAAGCTTGAAATGCGACTGATGGATGTAGTGACAGTTTATTTATATGGCTCATTAGAAAATGATATTTATAAAAAAAAATTAGTTAAGGGTTTAAAGTCTTGAAACACAAAGTTCAAATTTCCGAGAGATTTATTCGATTAAATCAAATAAATCTCTATATGAGCTGAAACAATCCGGACGTATGTGATTCAATTGTTTGAGGACATACTTATTAAAGGCAGGCTATAAAAATGATCTAATATGCTCATGTATTTTTATAAAGAGATTTGGATCAGAACTTGTCATCATTGTTGTCTATGTAGATAACTTAAATATTATTGGAACTCCTAAAGTGTTATCAAAGACAGTAACTTCTCTTAAGAAAGAATTTGAAATGAAATACCTTGTAAAAATAAATTTGTTTTTAAGTCTTTAGATTGAGCACTTGACAGATTGAATTTTTGTGTATCAATCTAATTATTTGGAGAAAGTGCTTGAAATTTTTTATATGAACGAAATACATCAATTGAGTACACCAATGATGGTAAGATCACTTGATGTGAAAAAGGATCCATTCCGCCCTCATGAAGATGGTGAAGATATTTTTGGTTTTGAAGTTCCATATTTTAGTGCAATTGGAGCATTAATGTATCTTGCTAACAATACATGACCCGATTAACAATTTGCAGTAAATTTACTAGGAAGTTATAGTTCTTTTCCAACTAGAAAACACTAGAATGGAATCAAACACGTTTTTGGGTATCTTCGAAGAACAATGGATATGGGTATTCCAATGTTTCTAACTCGGAATTAATTGGTTATGCTGATATTGTATATTTATCAGATCCACATAAAGCTAGATCTCGAACAGACTATCTATTCACTAGTGGAGGTATAACTATTTTGTGGCGTTCTATTAAACAAACATTAGTCGCTACTTCCTCCAACCATGCATAGATCCTTGCAATTCATGAA
>JAOWBN010227255.1:0-12806 GCA_028565015.1 Pinguicula moranensis
AATTAATTTACTGTTTTCTCAAAGAAGTTACTAACATTCTATTGTGAGTATAAGAAAATCTGAGATCCGTTTCAACAGTAATCGTAGGCTTCATGTTTTGAATTGATATAAAAGAAAATCAAACTTCAATTGTAAAGAGGAAAAAAAGAATTCGTCTATCATTCCATGCATCACAACCGATTAAGGCATTTAAGCTCTATTCTAGGCAAAATGAATTCTAGTAAGAGACACTCTACCTTCTCACTAGAATTAACATAGTTTATATCTGAACAACCTACTGAAACTCTCGACAGCATCACAACTACATAATTACACAAGCAAACTACACAGCCAAATCTACAACTATGACTGATTCGAATGATCCACAGCCAAGCCGCAACGCTCCTACCGCCCCTAGTATAATCTCTGGCCAACATCAGGCATACTGATCAACGGTACAGAGTGGACAACTGTGACAAGAAACATGAACAAGCTCAAACCAACAATTACTCAACCAACCAAAGAAAATAAAGAACTTCCAAGCTATATCAAAAGATTACGGGAAGAGACGGTGTCCAACCATATTTCCAATCTCCTTGAGATATTGACATGGCAAATACAGAGCAACTCTTCTCTTAATTTTGCTATGTGAGAGATGTACACTTACCACCGTACCCGGATCGCCTAGGCAAGCGCTTCAATTTTTTGAGATTCTCCCCTATTGACGCAACAAGGAACCTTGAAAGCTTACTACAAGGTCGAGTGGTAGGAACCTACAGGATGGTGGTGAGCCTGTTAAGGGCTAGACAACCTCTGCTACAAGCTATGACAGGGATTAAGCTGGCAAGTCAGCCACAACAGTAAAAAGGGGCCACGATCAGTCAACTAGCCTCCACCATAAAAGCAAGAACAAACACAATAAAAATGAGATACATACAGAAGCCGAAGGAATCAATGTGGCTCAAGAAATGCCTGGTTATCGAGTTGAAGCCACCATAAGGACTCTAAAAAGTACAAAAAATTTCGAAGGATAGGATACAGTGATGTACTAATATCTATCATGGAAGGGGGGGAAATTTGTTAAACTAGTAAAATGAGGAACAAAAAATACGTCTAGTCACTGATGAATCAATGTGGAGGCAACTTGGAATCATAAAAGTAAGAGATTGACTCACGAACAAAGGTTTAGGTCATGCCGAATTTGCAGGGGCGAGGCACAACAATAGGATCCAACGGCTAAAATTAGCCGAATGTTGGATGATACAAGAATCATTGCAAGAGAGATCATCGAGACGCAAGCTGCTGGCACAACTTTTGGCGTAGCAGAGGCAAAGGCAATTCAGTAGGGGGTTCAACGATCTTAACAATAGCGGTAGGCCCCTCACCATTTCCGCTAAGTTAACGGATTTGAAAATTCCATTCGCTTTTTCTTTCGCTAACCGCTATTCCGCTTCCGCTACTTCCGCTAAGATAGCGGTAGCGATAGCGGATTCCGCTAATAAATAAATGCTTAACAGCCTATGGATGATTTTTTTTTGACAGCTTATCAAATTCCCACAATCTAACCTTTTCAGCAAATTAAACTCATACATCCAATAAATCAAAGATATAAATTTCCTGCTAAAAGAAGTAGTAGAAACACGAGTTATAAAAAGAATTAAAGCAGTGATAATACACAAGAATATTAATAAGAGACTGGTGATAACATGTAGGAACTAAGAAAATAACAGATTTCTTGAAACAACAACCTGTAACAGACAACAGTAAATTAATCAACAGTTTCTAACAGTTCAATTGTCCATTCCACTTGTTGATATCAATGCAAAACAATTAGAGTCCAACAACATAATTTTAGCAAGTTTCAACAATAAAACAAACAAGTAATCCATTTTCCATTCTAGGTCCAGGATGAATATCAAATTGTAAGTCTTGACATAATTTCCTGTGGAAACTGATTCAATTTATATTTATAATTTTTTTATTTTTTTAAAGTTAAATAATAACGGTACTAGCGAAATTAGCGGAACACCGCTATTGTTACCGCTATCGCTTCCGCTAATGTAGTGGAATGCATTTTATTCACCGCTTCCGCTTCCGCTATTTCGCCGGAAGCGGAATAGTGGTAGCGATAGCGGAAACGATAACGATTTTCCGCTAATTCCGCTTCCGCTGGACACCCCTAACCTTGACCATTATAACTTATGGGGATATCTTCCAAAAAGGACCAACAATATTGTCAGCGTCATGGTATTTAGCACGAGTGCATTTTTAATGGGTTTTTGTTGCTCTGGGTGAATATTCTTCGTGCTCTCATGTATTATCACTATGGTTAAGTGCAAACGTGACCTGTGACGGTAAACGAGGATTGGAATAGTTCTTGGCATTGGGCAGTGTTCAAGAGAGCTCGCAGAGCCAGAAAGGCGCGCCGCAGGACAAGGCTAATCGCCACATCGCCCTCTTCAATTTCTTTTAGAATGTCTTCATACACAGGATTGGAATTCATTGTAACTCCAGGCGTCTTTGGAGCGGAATCATCTACATCAATGAGAAGTACACGTTTATCGGCTCGTCGACAATCAGCTTGCCTATGGCCAATGTCACCGTAGCTGAAACACCATACCGAGCTACTAGGGGCATGATCGGTGTTGGGTGATGGCGCAGATGATGGTCCATCACGTGTGGCCCCGGGGGGCTTATTGTCGGGCGGGGACTAAAATAGGGTCTACGCAATTGCTTTTCAACAAGGAGTGCGCGTTGGTAGGCTGCGCCAACATTGAAGACATCAAATAGGCTTACCGTGTCTTGAATCGGGGTGCATGCCGCTGATGTAGCGGTTTACGAGCTATTCTTCGGTCTCCATGAGGTCGGTTCGGGAGACTAGATCATAAAAAGGCATAGTGTACTCATCCACCGATTTGGTTTCTTGCCGAAGGCTCTGCAACTTTTGAATTATGAGTCGCTGAAAATGGTGTGGGAGAAAATTTTGTCTCATTTGCTTCTTCATCTTCTCCCAAGTGACTATCTTTGGCTTTTCCATACGTTTCCGTGTCATTTTAAGTTGATGCCACCGTGCTAAAGTACGACCACGCAACCTAGTGGCCACCAGAGCAACCCTTTTGGCTTGTGGTACTTCCTTAAGCTTGAAGATCTTCTCGACAACATGGACCCATTCGACAAGCCTTTCGGGTTGCAACAGGCCGTGGAACTCAAGGATTTCGGTGCGCATCCCAGATTCCCAGTTGCGGGTTTTGGGGATGGCTCTAGGTGTAGTCATCTCTAAATCATCTTCCAGGTGGAGGTTATTAGTGTTATGCCATAAGGCCAATCACCTTGGGCATATATATTAACACTTTAATGTTGTATATGACTGTAGCAACCTTCACTATTTATTTATTCATATTCTTTATTTATAGCATGTAAAATAGTGAAGCCTAGCGTTGATAACGTAGAGTGTATTACAAAGAGTTGTAAAGTTGAAACCACTCTAATTAAAGTTATCAATACTAAACGTCCCTAACCATAGTATTAGTGAGACAAGACATCACTAATACGGACATGTTAGCATGTTCTAAGCCAATTTCTTTTGAAGAAAATAGTTGATCTAATCAACTATAGTGTAGTGATACTTAAACTAGAAATATGGATGTTTGTAGTTGATAAGTACATCGGATTGACCTATATAGAGATCATCATATTGTCAATGGTTGATACTCTAAAGAATAGTGAGTGTAAGTGATCTTTAGACTTAAGATCACTATATAGAGATCTTGAGTATGAATGCCACTCTTTGATTCTACTTGGAGTTACACCGTAAATGAGTAACAATGGGTAGCCTTGGGAAATGATTTGAAGTACCGAAAGATTATGAGTGATCAATAAAGAATTCACCGCTCCTAAAATTGTTAGGATAAGATATTCCTATGGCCACTTATAAGAAGTTATGAAAGCCTTTGCAAAGTACAAGTTTAATTGAGTTTCTAATTAGAACTTAATGATCATGACTTTCAGGACAAGAAATCTTATGTATATATATGATGATGACAAATAACCTCAATATACAAGATTAGGGATATGTTATTGGTGAAAAGATATTAATTAAACGAGAACTAATTCTTGAAAGGATAATATCCTTCCATGATTATTTCTCAATGCTTAGAGACCACGATATTCTGCTAGAGATCACTCATGGTCTATGAACTTGAATTAGGGATTAATAATTTATAAGTATAAATCATTAAACATAAATTGTTTATGTGAATTCGAGGTTTACTGCCATTGAGAACTTATAGGTTCAATCACATTGACACCATTTTTTTGAGGGTTAATTAAGAAGTAACCAAAAGTTTTTGGGTCATTTCCTAATTTTTGAAAGTTTAGGGACTATTTTGGAATTACCTAATTGCTTAAGGATTTTTCTAAAAAATCCTAGAAGGTTGCTTGATCAATGACACATGTTATACATGCATTAAGACATGTGTTGGGACACTTGTCTACCTCCAAGTATGTGGTACATGCATTTGGACAAGTGTTATGACATTTCTCATTCTTCAAAACATATTAGACATGCATTTTGACACTTATTTAGACATGTAAGGCACTTTGGCTCTTCTATAAATACCCTAAGAATTCTATATGTGAGATGTGTTTGCATTTGAAGTCTTGGTCGAAAATTGAGAAGCCTCTTTGTCCAAAAGTTGGAAATCCCAAAAGTTGTTTGGGAAAGAATTGAAAGTTTGGAGAAATTTTTCATCACATTTCTAAGGCTTGAAGTGTAGAGCTACCACTCCTTTATTCACGTATAAAGTTATACATTTAGGTGTATAAACCTCAAGGGAAGTGGTGGTGTGTACTACTCTAGAGGGTTGACATTTGAACACCTCAAATGAAGGAGCTTACTTACAAGGATTGGAGATTGTTCAAGAGGTATAAACTTTTTGAACGCCCTTGAACCAAAAATTGTGTAAATTAGCAAAGATCCATGGTCAAAAGATCTCTGAAATTTTTGTTATGCCTGCTTAACACACACTTATGTTTACGCTTCCGCACTTATTTTGCATAATGACACACACTATAGTGTTCAGAGATCTTACAATAGGTTCACCTAATGCTATCTCTATCTCTGTTCTTTAAATCCAAGTCTAAGTCCAATGAAAATTAGTATGCAATGGTCAATTAATGTGTGTACTAAATGAAGTAAAATAAGAGCTTTACGCTATGAAATTGAATACGAAACAATAGAATTCTAAACAAAAAATAAAAGTATTTTTTGTCATTTTTTTTGGTCAAGAAAAATTTGAGAAAGAAAACAACAATCCGGAATCACAAGTCAACAACATTAAATAGAACACAAGAAATAATTCCAATACGACTCTTATAACAAATTGATACGAATCTTTGTATGTAAGCAAGAAACGTGGATTTGGTAATTTAATTATTGCAAAAAAGAAAAAACAAATTTGAACAATAAAAATAAGAATACAGCATGCAACCCAACAAAAAGCTACATGATTAAAGATTATGGCAAGAAACGAGATGGAGATGTATTATGTCTTACAAACTCAATCTAACATGCTCATCAATCCCCAACTAACAATTATGCTATGGGCAAGTGAAAACAAAGATTCGATTAAACAACTAACAGAAGTTCTACCCAAAGATTAACACAAAATTGAGGGCACACTTTTACATGATGGTGAATGCAACCAATTCACACATAGAACATGAATTAAAGAACAAAGAGTTTCCTCACAAGTTCAAAATACATTTAAAAAATATTCTCATTTTATAAAAAAAAAAAAAAAGTTTGACCATTTATAAGAAAGAATTTCGACAAACTTAAAACTCTAAAAATTTGAAACTTTCTAAAATAATAAGAGTCTTAACTTGACGTAATTCAAAAATAATAATTAAAATGAAAAAGAACAATTTAAAATGGACTAGACTTCTTTCCTTGGAGTAGAATCGACCTTTTGGATAAAACTCCTCATTAATTACAACTCCTCTTGGATAGACTCATCGTCGACAAGGACTCTTTTAGATTGAAGAGTTTGACTTGAGTAGGACTACTCAGGCCGGTATAGTCCAACTTGTGCAGGACTCCTCGGAATGCGAGGTTCATTGCCAAGTTATTGAGAACGTATAGGGTCACACACATTAACACCATTTTCTTTAGGTTTAATTATGAAGTGATCAAAAGTTTTGGGGTCATTTCATAATTTTTGAAAAATTAGGGACTATTTTGCAGTCACCTAATTGCTTAGGGATTTTTCTAAAAAATCCTAGAAGGTTGATTGATCAATGACACATGTTATACATGCATTAAGACATGTGTTGGGACACTTGTCTACTTCCAAGTATGTGGTACATGCATTTGGACAAGTGTTATGACATTTCTCATTCTTCAAAGCATATTAGACATGCATTTTGATACTTATCTAGACATGTGTCATTCTTAAGGCACTTTGGCTCTTATATAAATACCCTAAGAATTCTATATGTGAGATGTGTTTGCATTTGAAGCCTTGGTCGAAAATTGAGAAGTCTCTTTGTCCAAAAGTTGGAAATCCCAAAAGTTGTTTGGGAAAGAATTGAAAGTTTGGAGAAATTTTTATCGCATTTCTAAGACTTGAAGTGTAGAGCTACCACTCCTTTATTCACGTATAAAGTTATACATTTAGGTGTATAAACTTCAAGGAAAGTGGTGGTGTGGACTACTCTAGAGGGTGAACATTTGAACATCTCAAAGAAATGAGCCTACTTGCAAGAATTTGAGATTTTTCAAGAGGTATAAACTTTTCGAATTCCCTTAAACCCTAAGTTGTGTAAATTAGCAAAGATTCATGGTCAAAATATCTCTGAAATTTTTACTATGCATGCTTAACACACACTTATATTTACACTTCCGCACGTATTTTGCATAAATAGTGTAGTGTTCGGAGATCTCACAAGTGGTATCAGAGCTAGGTTGCTAATTCTTGCATTTTTGCAAGGCTTATTACACAACTTATGTTAGATGACAAAGGATGTATGAATGAGTTCATGTGCATACATGTATTTCTTGAAAGATTTGCTTCACAAAATCTTAAGATTTATTATGATGCGTTCCCCACGGCCAAGGCCATGTGGGAAGCGTTAAAGGGTGTTTATGGTCAGACTTCAGCTACAAGGATCCATATCTTGCACATGAACTGGCTACAATACAAGATCAATTTGATTCGAACTATCCTAGAGCTATTCATCATGAGTTCTATGCTTCGTGACCTCAAGGCTGGTGGGATTCAAATTTCTGAATTCGAACAGGTGAATAATGTGATTTGTTCACTACCAGATGAAAGGGAAGACAGATGGTGGACCCCTTTCAAAACTCTAATGTTTTTTTGATGTGAACATCAAAATATTTGTTGATATAGATAGCTAAGCACCCCGAGCTTGAGGATGAAACCTTACGGGCTACTGCATCCTCTATCAAAGTTTTTGCAATTCACTGGGGAAACCTTAAGAGGACCAAAAGGTTTGGAAAACCAACAAAAAAGGCTCAGAAACCCCCAAAAGAAAGAATATCGCTAAACTACCAAAAGCAAACGGCCCAAGGAATATCGCACGCATGAAGTAATATAACTGCAGAAAGAAAGGTCATTTCTCTCTGGACTGTTCCCAGCCGAAAAAGGTACCTTTCACTCCCAATTATCCCAAATTATGCATTTGCTCCCATGCATTAGTTGCTAATTCCTTTCCTAAATGGATTGTGGATTCAAGAGCAAGCCAACACTTAGTGAATGACCAAGCTGGTTTTATCGAATTTCATCATTGTGGCACTGGAACACGAAGTATAACCATGAAAAATGACAGTGAAGTGGATATCATCGGTATTGGCACCTATAAGCTCCAGCTTCGTAGCGGGAACACTCAGTTGTTACATGACATAATTTATGTACCAAGAGTCCGCAGTTGTTTCTTTGCTACATTTGGATTTTTCATTTAATTTCCATCTTAGTGAATTGAAAATTGAGTACGATGACGATGTGTTTGTTTACGGTTCTTACAAACATGTTTTTTGCGTTCTTGATTTGGATGATATTTACAACAATAATCCATCCTTTGCTTAATTTCTAACGTAAATAAAACTTTTGAATCTGTTAAAAAGCATGCTAGACTTGGCCACATTGGCCAAGATAGGTTAAATAGACTTTCTAAGTGCAGTATGTTAAACTAACTCAGTAAGGTTAAGTTGCTTGAGTGTGAACCTTCCTTAGTTGGCAAGGGTAGCAAGAAGCCTTTAGGTAAGGCTTCTCAATCCTAAAATCTCTTAGATCTAGTCCATTCCGACATTTGCTGACCCATGAGTGTGAAAGCACGCCATGGGGCTTCTTATTTCATCACCTTCATAGATGACTACTCGCATTTCGGACACGTGTATTTGTTGTCTTATTGCCACGAAGCACTTGATGTGTTCAATCTCTACATAGCAGAAATAGAGACCTAGTTGGATCGCAAAGTTAAGATTTTTCAAATTGACCGCGGTCATGAATTCCTTTCTAATATGTTTAATGGGTATTGAGATGAAAAGAGCATAGTAAGGCAACTTACCAATCCTTATATCCCGCAGCAAAATGGTATTGCGGAATATAGGAATCGTACTCTACTTGATATGGTTCGGTCTATGATGGCACAAGCCAACCTATCCATTAATTTTTTGGGAGATGTGTTGCTCACAGAAATATACATCTTCAATAGAGTACCAAGCAAGAGTGTTCCCACCACTCCATATGAGTTATGGAATGAAAGGAAGTCAATCTTGGATCATATGCAATCATGGGGTTCGATGGGCTATGTGCACAACCAAACCTATTAGCATGGCAAATTTGGTCCAAGAGCAACCAAGAGAGTGTTCATTCGATACCCCGAACATTCAAAATGATATATGATATTCGGCGAACACCCAGGGGAAGATTGAAATCGACTATCGCAATGTCGAATTTCTTGAGGATCAGTTCCCAACTATCGGCGAACTAAAACAGGACGGTTAGTTGTATGAGTTACATCATGACTTGCCGCTATCTCTTGGTGTGGAGGAGAGTATATTTCACTCAACCACCCGAAGAGTGGAATCCCACCTATTCAATATGGAAACTTGCCAAATGAGGGTCAGCATGAAACAGAGGTAAGTCCTCAACATTTCATGCCTAGGAACGAGAATGGTTCTCAAAATCTAGGTCATGACGATATGACTACTCACCCGACAAATCCTAGGATGAGTTGGAGCGACGCTTCTCACACCGTCAGTCCCACGAGCCAAAGGGCTAGTGGGAGTCAAACCCCGACCAGGCAAGTAGAAGATCATATTATCCAAAA
Source organism: Pinguicula moranensis (assembly GCA_028565015.1). Classification (NCBI taxonomy): domain Eukaryota; kingdom Viridiplantae; phylum Streptophyta; class Magnoliopsida; order Lamiales; family Lentibulariaceae; genus Pinguicula; species Pinguicula moranensis. Next base: position 9,331 of record JAOWBN010227255.1, read on the forward strand.
GAGTGAACACGAAAGAATTCCATGACGATATTTTCAAATCGAGGAAAACGTATTCTTCTACGCTCATTTTAAAATAGAAGAGTCCACCTCTTATAACGAGGCTATGGACTCACCCGATAAAGAAAAAGGGCTAAGTGTCATGAGTGATTAAATGGACTCGATGCAAACAAATGAGGTTTGAGAACTTGTTGATACACCACATAGCCAAAAATCGATTGGATGTAAATGGGTATTCAAGGTTAAGCGTGGTGCGGATGGATCAATCGACAAGTTCAATGCCCGACTCATGGCGAAAGGTTTTGCCAAAATAGAGGATGTGGATTATGAAGAGATATTTTCTTCTATGGTGAGAATTGTCTCTATTCGCTTACTTCTGGCCCTGGTTGCCCATTTGGATCTTGCGTTGTTCTAAATGGATGTAAAGACTGCTTTTCTCAATGGAACTCTTGAGAAAGAAATCTATATGAATCAACCTATTGGGTTCGTCTCAGCAGGACAAGAGGACAATGTATGTCATCTTAAAAGATCCATATATGGTCTTAAACAATCTTCCAGATTGTGGTACTTCAGATTTAATGAGGCCATTACTTCATTTGTTTTCTCCATGATTGATGAAAACCACTGCGTGTATGTCTTGAAGACAAAGGAATGAATGATATTTATTATTTCTTTCCTTATACGTCGATAACATACTATTGGTTGGAAACAACATGGAAATGATCAACGCAACTAAGAAGTGGCTATCTTCCGTCTTCGAAATGAAGGATTTGGGTGAAGCTAGGTTCGTCATATGCTTGTAGATTACCAAAAATTGTTCTAAGAAAATATTGGGTATGTCCCAACAGACCTATAAAAATAAAATCTTAGAACGTTTCAGGGTGCACTACTCCAAACCCGTTGATACTCCTGTGGACAAGAATCTGGCACTAAAACTCGATCAGTGCCCTAAAAAAGATGATGAAAAGAAACAAATGAGGACAGTTCCCTATGTCAGTGCCATAGGGAGTTTGATGATGCCATGTTATGTACACGGCCGGACATCTGCTTTGCAGTTGAGTTGGTAAGCCGTTACCCAAGCAATCTAGGGCATGTTCATTGGCAAGCAGTCAAGAGGATCTTTTATTACCTTCATGGAACGACTAATCTAGTTCTCTGCTATCAAGGGGGAGACCAGCGTCAGAAGAGATACATAGATGCTGACTGGGCATATGCTTTCATCCTTGGTGGAGGAGCTATATCTTGGTGCAGCAAGAAACAAGAGTGCATTGCTTTGCCAGCTATGGAAGCAGAATATGTCACATGTAGCGTAGCCGTGAGGCACTTTGGCTCAAAAAATTTCTACAGTGCCTCAATTTGACTCTGAGGCCCGATGACCCTGTAGAGTTGAACTGTGATAATACTACAACGATTCAGTTCGCTAAGGATCCGAAATTCCATAGGAAAACATAGGATATCCAAAGACGTTTTCACTTTATTCGAGATGCTGATAACAAAGCAGATATTAGCATCAAGTATATTCCCACTAACAAGATGATCGTTGATCCGATGACCAAACACATTCCTAGATATGTGTTTAAAGCTTATATCATGAGTTTATAACTACGAGGTATTTATCACATCTTGTAAAGAATAGGGACATGTTTTTGAAACAATTGATTATGAAATAAACTTGACATTTTCTTTTCATTTGAGCAATACTTCTGGGTATGCAATCAATCCATACGGCACAATAAATGTCACAAAAGCTTCATAATTGGCCGTATAAAATGGGGAATCGCTCATATGCTTGCGTACATGAAGGATGAGACTGATATATGTTCTGGACAGTCGCTTTAGTGTGTCTGAAATGAGATTCTAAGTGAATCAAATATGAAATGAATAGGTTTTTACATCAAAGCTTTAGAACCGAATGTAAAGGATAAAGACTGAGTGTATTTATCAAAGGCTACTATTCGCATGGCATAAACAAGTGACATGTCCATCTGAGTGGTGGGAGTCATGTCATGACACACATATCATACTGTGTGTGCTACAAAATGACCATTGTGAGAATGACAAAAGAATCCCCTGTTTGTTATTGTGTGATCACATGGACATACACTTGTCCACCAGAACGTTACTCTTTGACTTAGAGTTATGGTTTGGAGTTGAGGCTCGATGATGCTACTTTAGCTTTTAATCTAAGGGCTAGGAACTATACAGTCCAGCGGACCATGCTAGGAAAGCAATCGATTTAATATGGATGGTCATTAGTGTCTAAGGAACAATCTGTCTAACTTCACCATATTTGCTATGGCAATTACATTATGTATATAATCAAATATTGTATAGCTTAAAGGGATACAGAGCTATCGGTGATGCAATGAATATTTGGGGTGTCATCATTAAGAGTCATATTAGTCACATGGTAACTTAGTATGACACTATGAGTTACTTTTTGGTCGCACAAATCATTTTTTATGTAAAGTATGAGAAATCTGTATAAGTGTAATAAGTAAAAAAAAAGTATTTTGTTGTATGGCTTATGTAGCCGAGTGGAAGCTATAAGAAAACGTGTTGAAATGTTTTTCAATCATTTCAACTATGTTCAACTGTTTAAAATTCTTTTTTTAAACGTTCAATAGTTGCAGCCATTTTTGGAATGTTTATATGCCGAATAAACAAATGCTCTCAGCTCCTATAAATAGGCTACGTGCTTATTCATACGATATATGAAATATACGAAGCACTCGTACGAATTCTCGAGCTGTCTAATCGTCTGAGGCCTAGATTTGATTTGTGAATTCCTGACGGGACTCTAGTTGACTCGTTATCTTAAAATTCGATCCGATTACGGTTCCGCAAAAAAGATAACATTATCGTATTTCTAATTAAATTCAATAGTAGATACGTTATAGTTATTGATTAACATTAGGAATGAAGAGTGCAACGGAAACCAGTCTCACTGCCATTTGCTGAAAATAGATTTTTCGTGATTTGATTGTAAGAATCCTAGTTTCTGGATTACTCGTGGAAATAGATACTTCACTATTACCCTAACTAGGATTGAGCGTGTGCATATGGTTGCAATTAACTTTGAGGTTTTGGCTTATGTGTGGTTTCAAGGCTTATATCTAGAAGATGTGCGTGAGTGGAATGATAGACACTTTATTCGGCCCAACCAGGTAGGTGTCTTCCAGAGTGTATTGATAGATGAGATATTAGCTGACACACGAACCCTACGAGAAAAACCAACACATTCTCATATTGTCATTTTTTAACATACCATGTAGTGTTGGAAGAATTCAGACGAGCAGATCCAAGATGGATACCTTGGAGAACTATTTGAGGAAAGATATGTCGTGATTGGTTGAGTGGGGTAACCTTGGTAAGGATTTTAGTCTATTCAAGGATCCAATCTGTTGGATTAATTATTTTTAATTAATTCATTTGATTAAATAATTAAATCTAAAGCCCACGTAACCACAAGCCCGTCT
>JAOWBN010227266.1:0-12805 GCA_028565015.1 Pinguicula moranensis
GATACATGCTATGCACGACCTCACATGTGTAGAGGTGTATAGAAACCTCATGGAGAAGGATTTTACAACAACATGACTCATAAGCAAAAAGTGTCAATTGTTGTAATACATGTAAAGCTATGGTTAAATGTTATTCTTTAGCTATAACATGTGTTGACATTTTAGGTGGAGTTGGTCGAGCTTTAAGGCCTTGAAAAATTGTTGAGAAGTTCCATATCCTTATTGCATTCTCTACATGAGAAGACTTGGAATTTTTGGGCAAAAACTTGAACAAGTTTTCTTCTTTTTTCTAAGGCTTAAAGGTTGGAGTTATCACTCCTTTATACACATATAAGTTGTACACTTAGGGTGTATAAACCTCAAGGTAAGTGGTCGTGTGGACTACTCTAAAGGGTGGACATTTGAACATCTCAACGGAAGGAGCTTTCTTGCACGAATTAGTGATTCTACAAGAGGTATAAATTTCATTCTCCCTTGTACCATCAAGTTGTGTAAACTAGCAAAGATCCATGGTCTAAAGATCTCTGAAATTTTTGTTATATATGCTTAACACGTACTTATGTTTACGCTTCCGCACAAATATTGCATCATGACACATAGTATAGCTTTCGGAGATCTTACACTTATGTTTACGCTTCAGCACAAATTTTGCATCATGACACGTAATATAGCTTTCAGAGATCTTGCACATATCTATTTTGGCGTAAGGAGACAAGTGGCTAGAGGAACCCGAAGAAGTGAAGGAATGTTTTAGGAAACACTTTACATAAAGATATACTGAAACTGTCTACATGACTTTTGCAACTATATCTGCAACACAACATAGGTTCCTGTCAGCCCCATTTGAAGAGCCAAAAATATTGGATGCTATCTCTAAATATGGAAGCAACAAAAGTCCGAGATCGGATGGTTTTAATTTCCACTTTATTAATCACTTCCTTCACTTAAGGAAATCTGATATTTGCTTGTTGTTTTTTGAATTTTACAAGAACTGCTCCCTGGCAAAAGGAACCAACTTTGCCCACATCATACTGATTGGCAAGGGGAAAGAACCAATGGAGGTGCAAGACTATAGGCCCATAACTCTTATAGGTGCCATGCCAAAAATTATAGCCAAAGTCCTATCCATCAGACTAAGTGCAATGTTGCCAGACCTGATCTCTGCCCAAAAGATGGGCTTCATGAGGGGAAGGAGATTAGTAGATGGGGTTATGGTGGCAAATGAAGTTGTCGATGAGACTAAGAAGCTGAATGGCCAGGCCCTGATCCTCAAAATCGATTTTGAAAGGCTTTTGACACCCTAAACTAAAGCTACTTATTCGGAGTAATGACCAGCATGGGACTGCCATCTTGCTGAATATGATGGATCACAGCCTTATTAGAATCCTCTTCAGCTTCAATCATGATTAATGGCAGCCCCACATCCGAATTCTACCCTACAAGATGACTAAGACAAGGCGACTCACTCTTCCCTTGCTGTTTCTCATAGCTGTTGAGGGGCTATCCAGAATGATCACTAAAGCAGTGGCTATGTAGTTGCTTAAACCTCTGTATATTGGCAGAGAAAAGGTACCTATTTCTCACTTACAATTTGCAGACGATACCATAGTCTTCAGACAGGCTACATGGAAAATAGTTAGGATGTTCAGAGCCATTTTCCTCAACTTTGAAGTGCTCTCTGGTCTGAAGATAAACTACAAAAAGACTCACTTGGCAGGGATAAATGTTCCAGAGCAGACTTTGAAGGCAATGGCTGATTATATTGGATGCCCCTTGTCTCTAAACCTTTCCACTATCTCGGAATACCCATAGGAGCTTACCCACAGCAGTCTAGGACATGGAAACCAATCGTAGCTAGGATCTCAAAAAGACTTGACAGTTGGGAACACAGATATATATCAGAGGGAGGTAAATTGATTCTCCTCAATTTTGTGCTAAACTGCATACCTGCACACTTTTTCAGCTTCTACAAAGCACCACAGTTAGTGATCAAACAAATTCACAAGCTAATGAGGAGATTCTTATGCGGGCAGACTTTGGAGAGAATCAAAGTTCACTGGGTTTCTTGGAATAAAGTCCTCACATCTACTTGCCAGGGAGGATTCGGAGTTAAAGACCCTCAGTCTACCAACTTGTCATTGTTAGGGAAGTGGGGTGAACGCCTACTGCAAAGAGGATGTACTCTTGCACATATAGTTATCAACTCTAGATATGTAGAGAGGGGAAGATTAGCACTAGGTGCTCAACATGAACTCAAACAAACAAGTTCTGCTCTCAGACATAGGAGAAGATCAAGAAGATATGCCTCTAACTGGTGGGCAGGATAGCATAATGTATTGTCTGCCCCTTGGTTCAGTGAGATGTGCAGCATCAACGTTGGTAATGGAGAAGGAAATATATCCTGGAATGATAAATGGTGCAGTACAATGACTTGGGCAGACAGGTACCCTAGACTGGTTATTGGTGCAAAAGATATAAAATAAAAAAAAATTGCTCAATCAGGTTGATGGGAGAGTCACAGATGGACCTGCGAATGGACATGGAGAAGGAATCTGAGGGGTAATGAACCTATGGACTACCAAGATATGCTAACATACCTGCAGACTGGTCTCCTACAACTCTAAGATTAGAAATACACAGTTTTACAGGAAACACAGATGGGCTATCACTACTAAAGAAGCATATAAGAAAATCTGCTCTTACCCTCAACCTGCTTTCGCCGAGTTGGAAGGGCATCTCTTGCAGCAGGTCTGGAATCAGTTTGTCCCCAAAAAAGTCAGTGTATTCATGTGGAAGTTGCTACAGGATTCCATCCCAACTAAAGAAATTTTACAGTTAATGAGAACATTCCAGCTGATCAGAATTTAAGCTGCACTTTCTATCACAATGCAGAGGAAACCACTGAACATCTCTTCAATTCCTTTGTACTCACAACCGATGTGTGGGCTAAGTTACAAGCATGGTTGGATATCAGCAATACCATGCTAGTGGGAGGTACAGTGCAGGGTCTTTCACTCCAGAGCTTCACCATTATCAAACCTGTTGAGGTAAACAAGGCAGCTTGATCCTCTATCTGGCTAGCCAATGCTTGGACAATCTAGAAAAGCAAAAACAGGCTTCACTTCTTGGCTGAGAAAGTTAGTTCATCTCAACTACTAAACAGAATCCACTGCCTAACATGGCAATGGACTAAGGTTGTGAGAGGGATACACTTATTTACTTATTCTTTGACAGATTGGCTGGTTAACCCCCTTATTTGTATGGCTTTCTAAGTTGTCTCTTGACTGCAAATATACTTGTTTTTCTGTCTACAAGCGCTTTGTTATGAATCTGGAGCTCCATGAAGTGCATGTAAGGTACACGCTGGGACATGTTTCCCTGATTCAGGCACAGGCAAATGATCTGGAGTAGGTGGATCCCATCTGGTATAGGTGGAGCTCACTGCAGTAGCTCATAGCAGCTTCTCAAACGAGGACATGGGGTTCAGTTTTTCTTTTGAACTGTGAGCAGGAAACTCATTTAGGAAGTTGCAAGACAAGGCTCTATCTTTTTACTGTCCACATGTTGGTATTTCTTAATAAAGGGTCTACTTATTGAGGACAATGCATTGGAACACGGTTCAAATGCATCATCTAAACATTCTTATTTTTAATGCACTTTGAAGTTATCGTTTTCACTGCATGGTGGTAAAGGTTAGGAGGAAGGTTGGGAATAGTGGCTGCTTTATTCAATTACTGTCAGGAGACATTCTGTTGCAATACTAAACAAGGGAGGTGACAAAATATCACATGGCTATGATGCTATAAGGTAAAGAGGTCGAGCCTTACTATCTACTACAGTAAAGACACCTGGAATCATATGGCGCCTGCATAGCTGATGGTTGAGATCAATGCTTAAATGTCCCCTAAGTTTTTGCTTGAGTATAAGGTATGGTTATCAAATTGGTTGGTCGCTCCCTTAGCAGACTGGAATGAATTAACAGACATTACCAGTAATACCAAACTTACATGGATAAAAATATGGGGTATTCCACTTCTTGCGTTGTCAAAACTACAGCTGACTCAAATTGGCCAAACTTTCGGCAACCTAATCTGTATGGACAGTGAAATTACCAATGGAAACCAAATGGAGACAGCCACCTTGCTCCTAGAGCTGGATATTTCACAACAGATTCCATCCACCTTAGTTGTGGATCTTAACTCAAATATATATTCCCTATATGTATAGGAAGTAGACAGGCAGAAATCCTCCCTTCTCTGGTCTAGATTGTCATCATCCGTCTCAGAGGAAACTTTATTGATGGATGAGTTTAACACTGATTCATCCCAGATCCTGATACAGTCGGTATATGATCACAAGACAACATATACTCCTGAAGTACCATGTCAATCAGGTAATGTAGTTTCAACACATGATAATCTGTCTAACTCTAACTTATCTAATGCAGGTTCAGAGAACATCTGGTCTCCCCCAAAGCTTGAATGGTGGCCAACATCGGTTGCTCTTGTGGTATGGGATACTCCTTTCCCTAATGCAGAAGAGGAGTCCTCTAATATGCTGAGTTAGTATTATACAGTAGAGGAACAAGAAAATTTAGTACAAGTGAATCAGTAGATCGACTTTCCCCCATTGCAACGGACACCAGAGGTAAACAGGACTAAGTCTTCTCTTAGCAAAGGGAAAAAGAATATAGGCCCCAGGGAGAAAGGGGCTCGTACAAGAAGTCAGGCAAGGAAAGAGATAGCAGCATCTCATAAAAAGGAACTAGAAACATTAGATAGTTGGCTGGAACAGTTACTGGAAAAACAATCACCTGAACTTAAATTTACCAAGTCTGATCCAGTTGAGTCTGAGACAAAGAGGTGCTTTCTTCCGCCTGAAAGTAGTGGGCTTGATCGAATTATAGAGCTGGGGCGGAATCTTGGGATAAAATATGGTAAGTACACGGCCCTAACTAGATCTATGTTAGCTGGAATGAACAGTTCAGCTAATATACCTAGCTCAAAAAGAATAACTAGGACAAGGAAGGTACAAGAAGTTAATGAAGTGGATAACTTATAATGTTAGAGGGCTTAGGGGAAGTGGCAGGAGGAAAAGAGTAAAGGAGCTGATTGCAAATCACAGGGTGGATTTCATAAGTATGTAGGAAACAAAATTGGACAGGGTGGATAGGAGGATTTTTCAAAAGCTTTGGTTTGATGAATACTTTGATTGGGCTTACACTAGTTCAATAGGTCAGTCAGGTGGGCTGTTGTGCATGTGTAACAACCAGAAGTTTATGAAGATAGGCATATTCTCTAGTGATGGTTTCTTAGAATTCACAGGTTTCTGAAATCATGAGGAAGTAATCTGCAATATGGTGAATATCTATGGTCCATCTGATCTGCAGTTGAAAATGGGGCAGTGGCAGGAACTAGAGACTGTTTTCAATGACAAATTGGAGGAAAGATGGTGTATTATGGGGGGATTTTAATGCATTCTTGAAACAGGAAGAAAGAAAAGGGGTAGCGCAGCAATACTATGCAGCAGAGAGGCTACTTTTCAAGATTTTGTTTGAAGACTTAACCTGCAGGATCTTCCAATAGTCAAGAGGAGATATACTTGGTTTCCTAGCTCACTCAAATGCATGAGCCGTCTGGACAGATTTTTGCTAAATGAGGTATGGTATACTGCATCTACTGAATGTAGTCAAATTTGCCTTGATAAGGATGACTCTGATCACATTCTAGTATGCCTATTTACCTCACAAGGAACTGGGATCCTAAACCCCTAAGGGTATTAGATCATTGGCTGCAGGATGAAGGATATATTAAACTGGTGGAAGAAGTATGGAACATACCTTGCAATCTGCAATATGCCAACCAAAGAATCATGTATAAGATAAAGGCTATCCGGCTGGCTATTAAGAAAATTGAATGCAGGTGCTCCAAGAGACCTGACTACCAAAAGGAAATGGTTACAACATGATCTGAAAGTATTGGAACTGGAAGCAGAAAGAACTACTAGCATATCTCATGATCTGGAACATAAAGCAAGAAATCTGAATTCACAATTAGATCAAACAACGAGGATTTTGGATAGTGTATTATACCAAAAAGCTAGGATCAAATGCCTACAGAAAGGTGATGCAAACACTGCATTTTATCACGGCTGGCTGAACAAACAAAGATGCAGGGGATCTATAAATGGTATATGGGAGGAATAGTAGTGGATTGATGATGTGCAAGGAATTAAAAACTGCTTCAAAAACCATTTTGAGAAGAGATATCAGTAATTTTATTGGCAGAGGCCTACACTGCCAGCAAACCTCTTTAACAAACTCCCTGAAGTTGTTAAGTCCGGCATCATTGCCCCCTTTAATGAGAATGAAATGTTGGAGGCCATCAAATCTTGTGGGAGTAAGAAGAGTCCAGGGCCTGATGGGCTAAACTTTGCTTTTATCAAATACTTCACATGCATGCAAAAGGAGGAGATGTCTCAGATGTTGCTGGAATTCTACAGAAATGGCAGGATTACCACAGGAAGCAATGCAGCTCATATTATTTTAGTGGCTAAGCAGTCCCATTGAAAGTGGAGGACTTTAGACCTATTACCTTAATAGGCTCTATGCAAAAAATAATCTCTAAAATTCTGTACAGAAGGCTGGTTGCAGTCCTACATAGTATTATAGCTCCTACTCAGATGGCTTTTCTGAAAATAGGAAGCTACTGGACAGCATCCTAATTGCTAATGAGGTAATCGATGAGTCCAACAAGTTGAAGAAGAGAGATCTTATTCTGAAAGTTGATTTTGAAAAGGCATTTGACACCATCAACTGGTCTTACTTGCTAAAAACAATGGAGAATATGGACTTCCCTCCGTGCTGGTTGGATTGGATAAGTGAACTTCTCTCATCTGCTACTACCTATATACTTATCAATGGTAGTCTCACCGCTGAATTCATTCCCCAAAGAGGCTTGAGACAGGGGGATCCATTGTCTCCCATTCTGTTTGTGATTGCAGCATAGGGTTTTTCTGCTCTAATGAGGAAGGCTATAGATCTGCAGCTATTTCAACCTCTCCTGATTTGTACCAATGGAGTGGCAGTCTCACATCTTCAATTCGCAGATGACACCCTCATGTTTGGAGAAGCTTCCTGGAAAACTGTACAACTACCTTCAAGGCTATTCTGCAAAATTTTGAACTAATTTCTGGATTGAAAGTTAACTACCAGAAGAGCATCCTGCATGGCATCAATATTCCTCAGCAATTAATATAGGAAATGTTAGCCTATCTAAACTGTAAGATGAATGGTCTTCCTCTGAAGTACTTAGGGATGCATGTGGGTGTATCTCATCAGAGAAAAAATATATGAAAACCTGTTGTAGAAAAAATTGTAAGAAAGTTCATGGGGGAATAAGTTGCTGAGAAGTGGGGGAAATTGACCCTGATTAATGCTATACTGACAGCCATCCCTCTGCATTATTTTTCCTTCTACCGTGCCCCTAATCTGATCATAACGAAAATCACAGCCTTGTAGAGGAATTTTTCCTGGGGTACAACAGAAGATAGGAAGAAAACCTGTTGGACTTCGTGGAAGATGATTTGCCTACCCATTTCTTTGGGGGGTCTAGGGATAAGAGGGATTGACAGCTATAATAAGGCTCTTTTGGGAAAGTGGGGTGAGAGAGCACTGCAAGGCAAGGAGAATTTAGCCAAAGATATACTCAAATCTAAGTATGGCACTTCTGAACATGGACTGCAAGTACGTAGACTGACAGTGCTCCAGGAACCACAGCAGATGGGTACCATTAATAGAGGGTGCAGAAGAGGTCTAAGGTATGTCTCTACCTGGTGGAAGGAGCTGATGGACCTTCTCAATCAGGATTGGTATGTAAATAATGTGGAAATCTACCTTGGAGCAGGGACATGAGTCAGATTCTGGCAGGATATTTGGTGCACAACTAATTCATTTGTTGTATCCTTCCCAGATCTGTACAGGTTTGCAGCTGATAAACAAGTGTTGGTATCATCATCTGGAACTTGGAGGGATGGAGTTTGGGAATGGAAAATGCCTTGGAGAAGAACAACAAGAAATGATGAGGTTACTCGGATGTCTAACCTGCTTGGTACACTTCAGGACAGGGCTCCTGTTATAGGATAGGTTGATCACTATATCTTCAAATGAAGTGCAGATGGCAGCTACTCCACCTGCTCTGCATACCAGCACATCCTGAACTTATCTGATCAGGTCCTACTAGAGGAAGCAGTGAAACAATTAAGGCACCTGTGGAACAGGTATTCACCAAAGAAGGAAATAATTATGGCATGGCGCTCCCAACTGCAAGCTTTACCCCTAAGATCAGCCCTGAAGCATAGAAGGATCATTCGTTTTTATCAGGATATCAGATACATTCAGTGCCAAACTGAGGATGAAACATTTCCACACTTATTTAAATCTTGTTTACTAACAATCTCTATTTAGCAGGGCATACTTCGAGGGCTCTTATCTTTGGCTAGTAGTGCACAGGAAGTTCCTAACCTAATGCAATTGTGATCTAGTAAATCACCAGGCACTAACCTGGACGCATGGAAGTCCATCTAGATCTCCTTCAACTGGCAAATTTGGAAACTGAGAAATAGGTTACACGTTGAAGGGAAGAGTGTGCTTGCAGAGGAGGCAGTCCATATGATACAAACAAACACATGGTGGGAAATCAAAGCTAAGAGACCAACTGGCCAGTTTCATTACTCACTTTTGGACTAGATGTTACAGCCTATAACATGCTTGTCATTTTAAACTGCTATGTAACTGATGACAATCATGAGTTTTGAGTAAGTGCAGATTATCTTCATGGATGGAGGCCTTAAATCTTACAATAATTGGAGTCCAACTCTGGTGTTGTGGGCTAGTGTTACCTCTCCCCCACCCATCATCTCTCCCACCCCTCTCCCTACCTAATCCCTTAATGCACCTTTACTACTAATTACTCCATTATGGTACAAGGTTAGGTTTTCAGATGGCTTTGTTCTCCTCTCACTTGGAAGCTAAATGTGGTCTCATGCACATTCTGTTGGGTCTTTTCCAGTAAATGGTGATAATGAAATACTTGTTCAGTTAGTTTCTTCAGGACTAACTAGAAAGATATGTCTTCTGGGTAGACAGAAATCCAGTTGTGAATAGTAATCCAGACTGATTCCAAATGGCTCATCCAACTAAAGGAAAATATGTATGAAACTGTTCTTAGGCAGGCAGCAAGTAGTTTGTGTCCTGACCTAAAATCAGTGGCAAAATCGTATGGGGCAGTCTATGACTCTGAGTGGAAGTCAGACTCATAATCTTGTGTGTTATCTAGTTGATCAATCAGTACGTGTGGAACAGCAACAAATTAGTAGAACCGTACATAGAGATCAGCAAAAGCAAGGCCTGCCATGGAGGAGATGTCGTAGTTATCTCTTGAAAGTGTTCTACTACATCAATGCACAACCGGATTGTGCCCTCTATACATTACAGGGATAGCTCACCAAACATGAAGGAGTTGTGTACCAATATCCCTATATAAAAGGGGTATTGACAATGTGACAGTCATGATATCAGGTTTGGTGAAGAGTGGATGATGGCAATGATCTGAATGCGGTGATGCTTTGTGTTCTTCTATGACGCTAGGTGAGACATATACCAGATCACCCTTAGCTATACTGGATGGCAGGATGGAAGAGCAGGAAATATATCTCACGGTCAAAAGACAAACTATTGAGTTCACCCTAGTTGATCTAGGACTCTGAGTATGGCAGTCCTAATTTGTATTTTATGTTGCTTGTAATTTTGTAAATAACTCTATATTATGTATGAAATTTTATCTTATAAAAAAAATGTTTAGATCTTTGGAGATGTTGTAGCTATTTGGTTTTATTGTGCCTTTCCTAACTTGTATTTGTCCGATAAACACTTGCACGTTCTCTAAGTATGGAGGGATGTCGAGAGGCACAAACAATGCTAGGAATAGTAAAATCAATAGTAATTACTATAAGCACGAGAGTAGCTATGGGGTTATTGCTACCGTTTGTGGATTTTCTAAACTCAAAGCCTTTGGTGTATTCAAGTGTGACTTCGAGATAAGCATGCTTATAGATCATAGAGGGTTGCTTGCAGCTCAAAAGAAACAAGTGACTAAGAGAGGATGAATCTGGTAGATAACAACACAACTAATCCGAAGAGCTAGCGTAGAAGGAAATCCTCTAAATTCACTATATGGTGAAGTCACTACCCTGAGATCTCTTATCCAAGTATAGATCGCATGCGTACCCTATTTTCAGCTTTCTTTATTTGTCTTTTTCCTATTTTATTTGTAGGATAGTTTGACCCCTTTGTTGTTTAGTCTAAATTTCATAAAACTCACCGAACATTGGTGATTATCATCACAATCCTTGTGGATCGATACTCTTCTCATCATTGTATTATTTGTGCGACATGTACACTTGCACCAAAAGTGCACCACGTATGTGCCGCATCACCAGGCTCTCTGGGGGAATCTTTTAGGACCTACTTCTCTGACATAGCATGTCCGTTCCTTACCATCCACAATCAACCTAATCTCAGCTGGGATCTTGGTTCCCCAATCCGTTTGGATGAGCAGTTAAGCAGCTTCAAGGAAACGGTGGTTGATGGTACACAAATCAATTTTAATGCAAGTTCCATTTTCCTGCCTATCTGTTCTAACACTTGTTCAGTCTAGTATTGCAGAGGTAAGCCAAACACATTAACCATCAAAGACAAGCTCCGAGTCATTTTTCTGCAATGTACCTAGATCATGAGCTTCTTCTTCCCACAACAGGATCTTTGTATGGGACATGGACTAACTATAATATTCAAATAGCCAGCTGCCTTCAGGGATAATTTGAATCTTTTTCCATCCAACATTGCATCTCAGTGTGCCCACATAACCATTCTTAAGCCAAAGAGGTTCCCTTTGGTCAGCAACAATGTGCAACATCTACTCTTTTGGTTTCTTTGCGGCCTTATCTGACTTGGCAACACATATTGGTTTGGAATGGGTCAGGGGTGGCTGGGGTGGTAATTTGTTGGCTTCTCCTATCACCACCTTCCCCTTAGCAATGGTTGGTATAGGCACAAGTCTAGATGACATTTTCACAATATATTGGAGGGGTGCTACATGTGGCTTAGCATACAATGTTACATTTGCCTGCAGTCTATGTTTACCAATCTAGACCTCATTTACCTTTCGCATTATGAGATTTATGTCATGAGAGTCAATAAAGTTCACAAAACCAAAGGCTCGCCCGTTCACACTCAAATTCCTAGCAATCTTCAGGGCAGTCACTCTTCCCTGGCTACTTATAGCATAGAATAGGTGTTCTTTGTCACAATTCCTTGGGAAATTTGTGATATAGTAAGTGACTTTCCTGGGGTGCTGCTTCTACTCACCTTCTTGTTGTTGTGGACCAAGACTGTCATGTACCGGCCTAGGATTTTGGGAGAACATGGCATCAATATAAGAGTATGTTGGCTTTTTGTTAGCTCTATTTTTCTCCGAGGGCTGCTTACCCGCTCGTATGGTTGCTCGCCACCATCAGACAACTACAAGCTCCAAGAGGAAGATCAAATGCAACAAGAGAAAAAAGAAAAAGAACATCAAATGCTCTTGTTCCAAAGTTCAAGAACTACCTTGTTCCTGCTAATTCTATTATCAAAATACAAACTCAGGGCAATCACCATCCAAACACTGATGATCTGGACCAAAGAGACCACGATCAGTAGCAGAAAGAAGAAAACAGCAAGTTCATCTGCAGAAAAATATGAAACAGAGCAGCAGAAGCAACTGATCATGAAGCGTTTTCCAAGAGCTATCAGAAGTGCATCAAAGTGATTTAGCTCAATCCATCTGAAGCTGAATATCCACATGTAGCTCAGGTCCACACTGAAGCTCTGATATATTAAATCCAGTAAACCAAGAGCTCAGGAAAGATGCTGGAAGTAGCACCCTCGATCAACCTGCATAACAGAATAACTGTCTTGACAATTATGGTTGTTGTTGAAGATAAAGATTTTTCCCTAAGCCTTCAGGTGTATCCCTACACGTGCTGCTACACATATTGCAGATAGAGACATATATGCCACGTTCAAGGGAAATCTGGAGCAAGATTCGACCTAAGACAGATTGAAAACAACTCCCTCATCCATGGTCCAAGCAATCCCTATTTAAGGAATCTGTTATCCTTTTTAACTAATCTATTTTGACCAGTTGTTTTAGTATAAATGAGGGAGATCAAAAGGGTAGAAGGAGGTCGAGCAAGGCATAGAAAAATCACTGTACTTTCCATTCAAAATTGCAACAGTAAAAGTTTCTTTCAAACTGCACCAAGGTTCAGCAGAATTGTTTTCTTGCCATGACTGTTTCTGCTGAAACCTTGCTGATTTCCCCAAATAAGGCTATCTTCAAGCTTTTGGACTCCATAGTCTTTCTAATACAGAGAAAAAAAGAAGATGTCTTTTGCTCGGCTAAATCCATCATACTTCTGTTGATATAAAAGTCTTGAGGTTGCCTCGAAGAATTGGTGAGGTGTAGGTCCAATTGCAAGAGAATAGTATAGGTTTTAAGTTTTTAGATACACATGTATGTTTCTTTTCTTATTGATTTGGATTGGCCATCTAACTGAATAAGAATTGAATAAGTAGCTAGCAAGGATTTAGGGGTTCTGTTAGTTCACTAAAACCTTATATGACAGCAGCAGCTTTAACAATCAAATGAGGCGGTTAGTTCATTTCTTAGTTAAAGTAACATAAAACTAAAGTGTAGAGGAAGGA
>JAOWBN010227277.1:0-12804 GCA_028565015.1 Pinguicula moranensis
ACTAATCAAATGACGTAATTGCCCCTCCAACTAATGGACACGTTCTCCACTAACTGATTTGGGCTCCAACATCAACAATCTCTACCTGCTGTCCTTCGAGAAATGATCCTGAATCTCGGCTCGAGTGTCTTTAAATAATTGATAAATTCAGTCTTCTCTACAATTGAGAACGGTTGTTCATCCACAATGATGAACTCTGCAAGTGACTGTCTGATCCTTTTAATCTCTAATTTATTCAATCTAAGATCACCCAAATGGTTCTTTGCGTCTGTTATGCCATCATAAGTGAACCGTTGTGGGTACTTGTCAATTTTTTGCTGACCATTATGTCTAGTTTGGGACAATGTTAAATATGGTTCCACAAACTGTTGGTTTCGGCTTTCCTACTATCGCACCCAACAACTTTCTTGCAGTAATTATAGGTAGTCACTTCATCACCTTTCTCATCTTCAACAGCCTCATCAAAGTGTTTCCAAGCTTCAGAGTGCTTTTTCATCTTTCGCTTCTTCTTTGGAACCGTTGAACTTTGACTATTAGTGAGTATGGGTATTTCACTTTCCTCTAAGAAATTTGCATTCATGTCATTATGTGAGAGCGAAAGATTCTTCTTCTACGTTTCCATGATGAGAATAAGCGATAGATGAGGTTGGTCACTTTCCTTTTCCACGAACATGTCGATCCATCTATGCAATGACAAAGGATCAAAAGAAATAATCAAATTTTACAAATATAATCGAATTGAAAAGGGAAAGGAACACACATTGCTCAATTTGAAGCCATCCATATTTCAGAACTGATATGCTTGAAAGTTCTCTTATTCATTTTGCCATTTAATATACTAATATGTTCTACATAGTCCAACTCGATAGTAAATTGTAAAAAAAAATCCACTCACTAATCCAAAAAGAAAGAACTTTCCCATACAAAAGAGGAAAGAACCCTGATTTAAGCACAAACTTCAAGATGCAATCTCTGCTGAGATTCACTCCTTGCCAAGGGAATCTGGAAAACAAAAACTAACAAAAATCTTCACTTTTCAACATCAAATGCTCGCCCATCAAAGAACAACATATTTGAGGCGAATAGATCGAAGGACAAGCTAAAACAAAAATAGAGTACAGTGAAGAAAACGCTCTTCGTACAGTGAGGAAAACAAGTGATCCTCTTCGCCGGAAATCCCCATCGGAGTTACCTTTTTATATCTTGTGGGTGTGGTCGACGGTAGGGTATTCTCCAGTGGTGCGCTGATCTTGGTTGGAGGAGTGAAAGATGGCGTCAACTTCAAAAGAGGCTCAGGAAACTATTGAAATGAGCCCCGATGTGGGAGACGAAGTGGGGGATACACAAGGATGGACAAAAGTAAAAACACAAGCGAATAGAGAAAACACAACCCAAAATGCACCCGGGCCGCGGTGGATTTCCAGATTTATAGAACAGTTGCGATTGTCATCAGCATCTTACTATTTCACCAACTTTCCTCCCTCATGGACAAGAGATGAAATGTGGTCGGTTTTTGCAGCTTATAGAACAGTAGCAGATGTACACATACCAAAGCAGTAGATGTCGCCGGGCAGCCGTTTCAATTTTGTTCGGTTCACAAAAAAATCTGTGATCGAAAGTACGTTGATGAAGCTCAATGGGATATGGGTCAGCTCCTATAGGCTGATTGTTAGCGAAGCAAGGAGACCAGGGAAACCACAAAACTATCTTGAATAGGAACCTAGAAAAGAGAAGACAGGACCTAAGCCAACTCTGGCTGATGAACAAGTAGGAAAGGGAATTATCTCAGGGAAATTTATGCCAGATCCGACAGCCTCAAATTGGCTAGCTAACTGTTTAATTGGAACTCCAGCTCCTATTTTTGATATAGTCACTTTAAATAACCGATTGGCAATAGCTGGATATGTGGGAAGCTTTGCAGCAAGATTGGAAGGAGGGGAAGTGCTTATAAATCTCAACAGTCATGAAGATCAGAACATGCTTTTTAATGATGTTAAGGCAGCTCAAGAACTGGGTCTTCACTCACTGAGACCTAGGAAACTTGTCAATGGAATGCTAGCACGCCTAGCTTGGGTGCGAGTGAGTGGTGTTCCTTTGCACTACTGGTACTCCACGTTTTTTTTACAGAGATTGCCAAACATATAGGCTCACTACTGAGTATTGATGATAGAACTTTATTGAGAACGGAAATGCAGTATGGCAGAATACAATTAATGGTGGCTCAAAATCATCTGATTGAGATGACTCTAGAAGTTCAAACAAGGGAGGAGTCTTTCTGTATTAATGTGAAAGAAGAGATTAAAGACAATGATTCAGTATGGCGCAACCCAGTTAGAAATTTCAGTGGCCAAAGGTATAGGCATCTTAATGAAATGTGGCTAGATCTGAGCCGAAAAAATAACTCCAGCATGGTGGACTTGGGAAACAAAGAAAGACAAACAATCAAGGAAATGGAGCACTGTAATCAGACAGCAAGTTTTGAAGCAGAAATTATTGGTACTGAAAAAACAGGGTGCGAAAAAGCGAAGCAGAAGAGCTCACAACAGAACTCCGGTGAACGGAATATTCAAGAAACAACAACCGGCGAACTGTAAGCAAATGATGGTAGTTACGAGGCAAATCGTACGTGGATTTGAGAAACAGTATAGTCAACCCTGAAACGCCGCTCGAGGAATTAATGACAGTACCTGACAGCAGAAGTCAAAATGGTTAACTGACAAAAGTTATAAGTGAAGAAGTTGGAAGACGAGTGAAATTAAAACTGGCAGTCCAAAGGAAATCGATTATGGGCCTGCTGAGGAAGGAAATCAAAGCCCGATGAATAAAGCAGGCTCAACGGCTGGGGCAGACAAGACAGGATTTCAGAGCCCAGTTAATCCACCAGGATTTGATCCAGTAAGAGGTGAAGACTTAGATGAAATGATCCGGCGGATGAGTCCATCACGAGGAAAAGTAACACTAAAGTATACAGAAATGATACTGGTCCATGTGGAAGAAGACATACAAATAAACTCAGGAATCCACTACTCAGATGAATTAACAGGTTATGCTGGGACTTACAGTTCGCAAAACTTGGATCCTTTGTCACTAATGGAGATAGTTGAAAGATGCATTGTTACCAGAAAAAAGAAAAGAGGAGCAGAGTTACTGAGCAATTAGCACCAGATCAGAAACTTCAGGGACATACCAGAGAAATTCAGAGAAATCAAGAATCACCATTGAAACAACTGGTAAGTGTAATTGATAATGTTGAGACATCCCTTGAAGTAGTGGCAATAATGGATCTAGCGGCAGAGTTGGGGGTAACTCCCAAGTCCTCAAAAGGAGAAATGGTGACTAGGTTAAATGAAATGCAGAGAATGCAGAGCAGAGATAGTAGAAAGTATGAACAGCAACAGAATAATGCTAGTGGATCCAGAAATTCAACCGTTTAATGCGAATAATATCTTACAATATCAGAGGATTGGGAACTACAAGAAAGCAGTCAGAATTGAAACAATTGGTCCTTTCACAGAAAGCTGAAATGGAGTGTGTACATGAGACTAAATTAGCAAACCTGAACAAAAGCGAGTGTAGCAGGACGTGGCCTAACAACAACTTTGATTATAGACATAGTAAAGCCAGAGGAAGTGCTAGAGGCATCTTAATCATATGGCAGTTTGGAAATTTTCAAATTACCAACTATTGGGAGGAAGAAGGCATGCTAGGGATCGAAGGATTATGGGGAATAGACCAAATCAAGGTGGCTGTTTTGAATATCTACTCCACGGACACACTGAGAATGAAAAGGAATCTATGGACTAAGATATTTAACACATTACAACAGTATCCACAAAAAGATGGTGTGTGGTAGGAGATTTTAATGCAATCCGATCACCATCTGAAAGAATAAGCAAGGCACAACCACCTACAGTAGAGATCAGGACTTTGATGAATTCGTACAAGATGCATAACTTATTGATTTATCAATGACCAAGGCAAGATATACATGTATATCTAGAGGAGGGGAATGCTATAGCAGACTTGACCGCTTTCTTTTATCAAAGGAATGGATAAACACATGGGCAAATTCACTTCAAATGGGACTTGACTTTCTTAGCTCAGATCACAGGCCACTATTGTTGATGAACAAACTAGTAGATTGGGGACCTAAAGTTTTTAGAACAATTAATGCGTGGGACACAGAAGATGGATTTAAGGAATTTGTTAAAGAAGAATGGAAGAGATTAGAAGTGGATGGACATAAAAGTTATGTACTGTTTGCAAAACTGAAGCTGATGAGAATGAAGTTAAAAGACTGGAATGAAAATACTTTTGGTGCAGTTGATAAGAGACTTGATAAGATGCAGCAGGAATTAAACCTTCTGGATGCACAATGTGAAGAAAACTGGCCAACAGAGGTAATGAAGGAACAACGCAGGAACAAGTGGCTACAATGGCAGAAGGAAGTACAAAATAAAGAAACCTTGAAGATGCAAAAAGCTAGAGCAAAGTGGATTTGTGAAGGAGATGAAAACACTAGCTATTTTCACAACAGAATTAAAAGCAATCGAAGTATGAGCAATATCAATGGACTAAGTATAAATGGAAGATGGCTGGAAGATGTGGCTGAAGTCAAGTAAGGAATCAAAGATTATTACTCTGGAAAATATGCATCAGGCAATTGGCAGCGACCAGAATTAAACATCCCAGCCACAAGGGCAGTTTCTGCAGAAGATAATGAGATGCTAGTAGCTGAATTTACTGAAAAGGAAATTAAGAAGCAGTATTCAACTGTGCAGCAAAAAAGTCTCCAGGACCGGATGGATATAATTTCTACTTTATTCAGTCACACTAGAATATTTTGCAAGCCAATTTTGTAGCTTTTATAAAAGAGTTTCATAAAGAAGGTCAGATATCGAAAGGGATCAGCTCCGCACTCATATTCTTAATTCCAAAAATCCTGAATCCAGTCAAGATAGAGCAATATAGACCTATTTCCTTGGTGAATTGTGGTTACAAAATTCTGGCAAAGATTCTGGCAAACAGAATGAAGCAGGTTATGGACAAGCTAATCTCTAAAAATCAGTATGCTTTTATCAAAGGGAGGCAAATACTTGATGGTGTATTAGTAGCAAATGAGCTGATTGATTCAGTAAAGAGAGGAAAGAAGAAGGCAGTGCTACTCAAGGTCGATTTCGAAAAAGCATTTGACACAATTGATTGGGAATTCCTTCTTTCAATGCTAATAAAGCTGGGATTCTGCAGCACTTGGGTCAGATGGATAAGAGAGTGTATAAGCACTCCCCATGTATCAGTTCTGATTAATGGAAGCAGCTCTGGAGAATTCAAAATCTGCAGAGGCTTGAGGCAGGGGATCCCCTCTCTCCCTTCCTTTTTTTAGTGGCTATTGAAGGCCTCAGTTTGATGGTCAAGAAGGCAGCTGAAATGGAGAAATTAACTTGGCTGAGAATAGGATAGATGGAACTAACACACTTGCAGTATGCTGATGATACGCTACTGCTAGCAGAAGGAAACAGAAGAAATCTCATAACCTTGGCAGGGATACTTAAGCTGTTTGAGATGATTTCTGGGCTATCTACCAATTTTTTAAAGAGCAAACTGTATGGACTAAATCTGCATGAAACAACCTTAGCAAGATTTGCTCCAAAACTAAAATGTTAGAGTGGGAATCTGCCTTTGATATATCTAGGCCTCCCCATTGGAGGGAATCCGAGAAGAGCTAAAAGGTGGGAAATAATGGTGGCTACAATTCAATCACGGATAGCAAAATAGGAGAATAAATTCCTCTCCTTTGCAGGGAAGGTAACTTTGGTCGAGTCAGTGCTTTCAAGTTTGCCTATATACTACATGTCATTATTCAGAGCACCAAAACAGATAATAAAAGAAATTGAAAATATGATGGCAAAGTTTATATGGAAGCAAAATTCAGAAAAGACAAGAGTTATACATTGGATTAAATGGACTTCTATGTGTCAAGGAAAAAAGCAAGGCGGCCTTGGAATCAAGAGCTTGAGATGCATGAATACGGCTCTATTTGCCAAATGACTATGGAGAATCGGAGATTAAGAGACAATGCAGCTGGCTTATGGGGGAAGTAATCAAAGAAAAATATTTGAGAGGTGTGGATCTCCTAAGTGATTGGTCCCTAATAACAATGCTGGATCATATCTCAACCTACTGGCAAGAAATATGGAAGATAGCCAATGAATCATCGTTTAATACTAATATGAGCCTAAATTTGCAAGATGGAGACAAAACTTTATTCTGGGAGTTTAACTAGATAAAAGATGGTTGTTTGGCTTTAAATGCAAAGTTATACAAGCAGAGCTCACAGCAACAACACACAATTGCAGAAATTTCAACTGAGGTAAATGGACAGAATATGGAATCTGCAATTCAAGAGAGCACTCAGAGGAAGATAAATAAACTTACTTGAGGAACTGCTACAATCTCTGAGCAGTCATTCTGTGACCGTGAAAGGATCAGACTCATGGCAATGGAAGGAAGATCCTGGGGGAAATTTTTTAGTTTCATCAGCGTACAAGATACTATTCAAAAACATGCCCAAACAGCCAGAAGAAGATGAAGAAATTGCAAAAGTATGGTGTAAAATAACACATAAAAGAATTCAATCATTTAGTTGGCGACTGATACATGATAGAATACCAACATTTGACAATTTGGCCATCAGAGGAATCAGGCTAAATCAACAAGAAAGTTTGTGTGTGATGTGTGCACAGGAAAGAGAAACTGCTCAACACTTATTTTTCAAATGCAGCAATACTGAGGAATTACGGTAAAAGGTCTACAAATGGTTCAATGTCAAGTATGTAAACCAGAATAAAATTAAGAAACATTTCAAGGCACACATGGAAAATCTCAATGGCAGGATTGGAGAAGATTTGTGGAAAGCTACCTGACTTGCAGTAATGTGGTGCTTGTGGACAGAGAGAAATTCGAAAAGATTTGAGACTGAATTGCAGGCATTACCAAATATGGAATGGATCCAGTTGAACTTGTGGCAATGGAGCAAGGCAAGGAAGATGATGAGCAAGGGGCACACACTGGTAGATTGG
This sequence comes from Pinguicula moranensis, assembly GCA_028565015.1. Taxonomy (NCBI): domain Eukaryota; kingdom Viridiplantae; phylum Streptophyta; class Magnoliopsida; order Lamiales; family Lentibulariaceae; genus Pinguicula; species Pinguicula moranensis. The sequence goes on from JAOWBN010227277.1 coordinate 7,080, forward strand.
CTCAGAATCCCTAATCTGTGCAATCCCATATCCTTCCGGAAGGAAAACAGTGAAGACTAGTGGACTTCAAATTTATGCGAATGAGTCACCGATAACATTGGCTGAGGAAAAGTTCTGAAAGTGCGTTCGGAAGCTCTGGTGCCAGCAAATCCTGATATACTGATCTGGAAGTAGACGTAGATCTGGAAAGGATTTGATATAGTTAAATATATAACGTTGTTGTTAGTATGTAATATGTTATTTAATTTTAATAAAATTCAATTATAAAAAAACATATTTGAGGCAAGATAAGCAACTATTTACCATGTCATATACCAGCTATGCACAATAAACAAATAATTTACTCTTCTTTGATATGTCGTGCAAGTGCACAAAAATAGTATTTGCAGTACCAAACTGTTACAAGCGCGCCAACTACTAGAGAGACAGTTGAAGAGAATCAGCGACAATTGGTAGATTGGGGCGTGAAAGGAAAGAGAAGGCTGCGTATCAAAGGAATTAGTCAAACAAACTTGGCCAATAAACAAACGACAAGTGGCTAGAAGCACACGATGAAGAAGAGAAAACCCACGACTCTACTATTTCCTTAAGTTGTGTTTTGTTGGAAGTTATTTACAGTTTTATTGAGTCATGCGACGTGTTGGTCGCCAAGTAGCTTAAATAGGATTTACGATTTCAGTACTGGTATGAAAAGAGTTGTATCTACTTTCCCTTCAATCCCAACGTCCTCTTAATTCCAAGTCTCCTCTTCTCTGTTCTTCCTTACTTCTTCTGCAGAATTCTCTGCCAATCTTTATTATCCATTGTTGTGATTTTGTCGGTTGTTACAAGTGTTATCGGAGCAAGGTTCGATCCACCCACAAACCAACATGACGCGCAACATTCACCCCCAAACTTCCAACACAACCCCGGACATAACCAGGGACGTACCAACCGACCCCATTGAGAAGCTATTCGAGATGGTCCAAGATCAGGCTGATAAACACTCCGCAGAATTGCAGCTCCAATTCCAGAAGGCAGCCACTGAAAACCAACAGAAATGGGACGAACTGCACTCCAGATTGTTAAAAAATGAGCAAGCTCTGCTCAATTTTCAGCAGGAAATGACTTCACCTGTCCAGAATAGTCACTTGGGCAAGGAACCCATTACGGATAATCAAAAATCAGTCCTTGGGGAACACCCGTTCCAAGCCACCAGCTCTTCAGGAACTCAAAACATGATCGATGGCATGACTTTTCGTGCGCGCCAGGCCTTGAACCCGGTGTATGATTTTGACAAGGAGGATTCCGACCGAGGCCGTAGAGGCAAACTACCTTACACTGGTTTTCCGAGATTCAATGGATCCAATCCCCGCTCGTGGATTGAGCGTAGTACCGCCTTTTTCAACATCTATACAAGCATTGCATATCATGAACGAATTGAATTTGCGCGTATGCACTTTGAAGGTGATGCCGATGCGTGGTTCCGTCGTCTCCTCCTCAACAAACCCACTCACTGGGATGATTTTATTGCAGACGTATTCGTTCGTTTTGATACCGATGACAGCAGAAACTTACTGGAAAATTTCATGTGCTTAAAACAACTTTCCACAGAATCTCTGCAAGATTTACTCCGACAATTCGACGCCATGGTACCATCTGTCATGATTCACTATCCTGAATTTGGGGAGATTTTTTACCGGGAGAAGTTCATTGGATGCCTGAAGGCATCACTACGTACTGCCATTAAATCGCAGCGTCCCAGCACGCTTAAGGCAGCTATTGCTATTGCCAAAGATCAAGAGTTGGCTGTCAATGCTTTACTTGAGCAACTGAAACCTGCACCTAGGCCTCCTAACACAACTGCGGCTCCATTATTCTCTCAGAAATTTGATAGGAACAGGCCTCCACTTCCACAACCACCTCGCAGGAAGCTTATCACAGACGAAGAAATGAAAGAACGAATTGATAAACGGCTATGTTTCAAATGTGGTGGCCCTTTCTCTCCAGGCCACAGGTGCTCTGCCAAATTATTTTCTCTACAGTCTGAGGAGGATCCTCCTATTCTCCTTCCAGATAATGAATCTGATGAGAAAGGATATATGGTCTTACCCGAAGAGGATTCCGCCAACGAAGGGAATTTATCACTCAACGCTATCTCAGGTAACACAAACTTTACTACTTACCGTATTAAAGGTAGCCACAAGGGAGAACCCCTACATGTGTTAGTTGATGGAGGAAGTTCCCATTGCTTCCTCGATCAGAAATTTGCTGCCCGCCTGAATTGTTCCTTGGAATACACCAATCCGATGATTGTTGAAGTTGCTGATGGACAGAGGCAGACCAGTCAGATTCATTGTCCCAACTTTGAATGGACTATGCAAGGTACTAAATTTTCTTACACTCCACGGACTTTTCCGTTACACAGCTATGATCTCATTCTAGGTGGCGATTGGTTAAGCCTCCATGGTCCCGTATCATATGATTATAAAAATATGATTGTCACACTAATCATGGAAGATCAGAATCTGCCTATCCAAGCTATTAGGAATGCTCAGGAACTCAAGACCATCACTGCTGACCACATGTCTAAATTACTTGCTGGCGGATCGGTTGCACTGATAGGCAAAGTTTATGCCACCACACTGGTTGCAGACGAAGTCATTGTTACAGCTGAACTCCTGAGTCTCGAAGGTAACAGACTAGAGAACCTCACCTTACAAGTTAATCAGGCAGGACACTCCTCAGTCATCTCTAGGGATGCCACATCAGAAGCAAATTTACACAACCTGTTGAGCACTTTCGGGGACATATTCCAGGAACCTACTACCTTGCCTCCCTTCCTAGGAGTGGAACATGTCATCACACTATTACCCGGAGCTGCACCCCGAAAACAATTGCCTTATCGCACTCCCCACTTTCAGAAAGATGAAATTGAAAAAATTGTTGATGAGTTGTTGCAGTCGGGACTCATACGGCGTAGCCATAGCCCATTTGCCTCACCGGTATTACTCGTGAAAAAGAAAGACGGCAGTTGGCGTATGTGTGTCGATTATCGGCATCTTAATGGTCTCACCATAAAGAGCAAATTCCCCATCCCCATCATCGATGAATTGCTTGATGAACTCCATGGAGCTAAGTTCTTTAGTAAATTGGATCTCCGTTCCGGCTACTTTCAGATCCGAATGGTCGAAGAAGACATATACAAGAACAGTTTTGTAACACACCATGGCCAGTTCGAATTTATGGTGATGCCCTTTGGCCTTTGCAACACTCCACCAACTTTTCAATGCCTTATGAACCAGGTTTTTTCTGCCTTTCTCAGAAAATTTGTGCTGTTTTTTTTTATGATATACTTGTATACAGCCGTGGATGGGATGAACACTTGCAGCACCTTGAGATCGTGTTAAAGGTGATGAGACAACACCAGTTATATGCCAAGCGCTCCAAGTGCTCTTTCGGCCAAAACTCTATTGAATACTTAGGCCATCTCATCACTCAAACCGGTGTGGCTACTGACCCAAACAAAGTGAAGGCTATGACTAACTGGCCTCGCCCCACGAATCTGAAATCATTGAGGGGTTTCTTAGGTCTCACTGGTTACTACAAAAAGTTTATTCGAGACTATGGTTCCATCAGTAAACCACTCACCTTCCTCCTCAAAAAAGATGCATTCAAATGGAGTCAAGAAGCAGACTTAGCAGTTGACAGCCTCAAAAAAGCCATGGTAACAGCCCCTGTTTTGGCTTTACCAAATTTTCAGCAGCCTTTTTGCATTGAAACAGATGCTAGTGACGTTGGCATTGGCGCTGTCCTCACCCAGGGTGGTCGTCCACTCGCCTTCTTCAGCAGAGCTCTCGGACAGAAACAATTGGGCCTATCAACGTACGAGAAAGAATTGTTAGCCGTGGTATTAGCTGTCAAAAAGTGGACTGGTTATATACAGGGACAACAATTTACCATCAAGACCGACCAACAAGCCTTGAAACACCTGTTAGAACAAAGGCTTAACACCATGCTGCACCAAAAACTGACATCCAAACTGATTGGCTTGGATTACAAGGTGCAGTACAAAAAAGGCTCCGAAAACAGAGTAGCTGATGCTTTGTCTCGCTATGGTCCTAACATAAGTGCTAACTCTCATAGCATCTCCACACAGAAAGCTGACTGGATACTGGATGTCGCAGACAGTTACAGTCAAGATGAGAAGCTCACTGCTATAATTCGTTCAAAGACTGTTAAGGCTGAATCTTATCCTGCATATCACCTCCAGGGGGCATCCTGAAACTATCTGGCCGAATTTGCATCGGGAATACAGGAACTCTGCGACAACAGATTATCAAATCTCTCCATGATTCACCCATTGGCTGTCATTCCGGAATTCAGGTAACCATCAACCGAATTAAATTACATTTTACGTGGCCAGGCTTGAAAACTGATGTGGAAAACTGGATTGGAAGTTGCGACACCTGTGTTAAATGCAAACCCGATACCACTTCACACGGCGGACTATTACAGCCACTTGAAATTCCAGTATCTCCCTGGGTGAGCATTAGCATTGATTTTATTGAGGGGCTCCCAAGATCCGAAGGTAAAGACGTGATAATGGTGGTCGTAGATCGATTCACAAAATACTCTCATTTTGTGGCTTTATCTCATCCTTTTACTACCGAGATCGTAGCCAACTTATTCATGGAACATATCTACAAGTTGCACGGTGTTCCCCAGCAAATCATCTCAGACAGGGATAGGGTATTCACCAGTCAACTCTGGGGGCAACTCATGAAAACAGCAGGGGTTCAGCTTGCCATGAGCTCCTCTTACCATCCTCAGTCCGACGGACAAACAGAGCGAGTAAATCGTTGCCTAGAGACATATTTGCGATGTATGTGTGCTGACAAACCGCGATCTTGGAAAAGTTGGTTATCTCTGGCAGAATTTTGGTACAATACGTCATACCATTCAAGCATCCGTATGAGTCCCTTTAAAACACTATATGGATACGATGCCACCCACCTGCCTGTCCCAACTCTCCCAAACTCCGCCTTCAGTTCTGTGAGGGAATTATTCCAACGGAGGGCTACACTCAACGGCTTACTCAAAGAGAATCTGACATTGGCAAGAAATCGAATGAAAATCAATGTTGATCGCAAAAGGGTTGAAAGAGAATATAACATCGGTGATGAGGTATTCTTAAAGCTCCATCCTTACCGGCAAAATTCAGTCCAGTTTCGGCGAAACATGAAATTATCACCGAGATTCTACGGTCCTTTCCCAATTATTGAGAGAATTGGCACAGTCGCCTACCGATTACAGTTGCCTTCCGGCTCCAAAATTCACCCGGTCTTCCATGTCTCACTGTTGAAGGAACGCCTCAAAACCAGAGAAATTACCTCTCCAGATGTCCCTGAAATGAGTAGTGATGGGGATTTTATCATCCAACCCTTGAAAATTTGTGGCACGCGTGATAAACCAGGCTCTAACGAACCTCGGCCACAGCTACTGATTCAATGGACTGGTTCGTCGCCCAAACAAGCTACGTGGGAAGATGCCCAGTTCATCCACCACAATTATCCAACTTTTGATCCTTGTGGGCAAGGATTTTTGAAAGAGAGGGGTAATGTTACAAGCGCGCCAACTACTAGAGAGACAGTTGAAGAGAATCAGCAACAATTGGTAGATTGGGGCGTGAAAGGAAAGAGAAGGCTGCGTATCAAAGGAATTAGTCAAACAAACTTGGCCAATA
>JAOWBN010227288.1:0-12803 GCA_028565015.1 Pinguicula moranensis
ACGGGACCAACCAACATAGGAAGCTCGTCCATCCAGCTTCAAGTCAACAGTTGGTAGGTCAAGCTTAACCTGTGTGGTAGTCGGAACAATCGACATTGGTGAAACACTCATCCCCTGCATTATCCATTGGATAAGCTGCAGGGTAGGAGGATCAAGTTTTGTCAATGCTTCTAACATTTTTCCCATCATGTCATCTTCCTTTCCTGCCATCTCACAACGAACACTTAACAACAATTAACACAATTTATATAACTTTCCACCAATTATCAATCGATTATCACCTCCGCGTCATGCCGGAATAACATTTATGAAAACGGATTTGACGAGTGTTACGAGCTCTCAGAATGGAAGATTCTGATTTTTCCTAGCTACGGCGGCGGCGCGTGCTGGGACGTGCGATACGGCCACAGAAAGCCCTCGACGGCGCGATTCCAACGGCGGTGGTCGCCGGAGCAAATGACGGCAGACGCGTCGTAGATCGGACGAAAACCGTGCGGCGGAACCCTAATCACCTGCAATGATTTTTGCCGCGATTGCGATGGCCGACGGTCGATCCAGCCTGTATCAAGGGTCGTCCGAGATGTGCGTGCTCGGGCGGTTCGTTTCCTGCGGCGGACACGCGGCGAAAACGAGTTGGGAGAATTCTGGACCTAAAAACCTTCGAATTTTGTGTTGTTTTGCTATGATACCAAGTAGAAATTTGATATTGTATATCTCATATCTTCCTACAAGTGATACACTTCGATTTATAGAGTTACAAGTCAAGAAAACACCAAACACCATTAATGTAGCTGCTATCTTTCATGCATGGGAGAAAGAACGACTGGGCTGCTCCTTGTCGGCTGCTGGTGGTTGCTGACTGTTGCTGGCCGATCTTTTTGACTCTATTGTTCAACATATAAACATAAAAAAGACCCAGAAACAACATAGTAGGAGTATAGTATGCATTGCTATACGGTACTGGGCTGATAATTAATGCTTAGATTCATGAACTCTTATACTCCCATAAAGGAGAAAACGTTCATCCTGTATTAGTCTACAAGCTTAATGTGGAGGATGACCAAAAGCAAAAGAGAGCCAATGATAAGAAAACACAATAAACTTCTCTCACTTACAAGTTTAATGACAACCTCCTCATTCGTCTGAATATTAGTTCCTGCAATAGAAGAAAAAAGAAATCAACTAGAAGGCTAAGTGATATTTCAGGGCAGACGAGGTAGTTAGGATAGACTAGAAGGCTAAGTGATATTTATTTATGTATTCAGGTATTTATTTATGTGATTACTTAGCCATGCATATATATTACTTTATTATATTTTCTTTTTCCTCTTTTTTCTTCCTTTTTTTCTTTTTTTTTTCTTCTTTTTTTTCTTTTTTTTTCTCATTTTTTTGGTTCCTTTATTTCTGAGCTGTGGGTCTCAATTGAAATAGTCTCCTTATCTCTTTTGAGGAGGTACGATTGCATCCATTTCACCCTCTCCAACCCCCACTTTAAGGACATGATTTACTTAGTAAGTTTGGTTTGGATTGCTCATATTCTACTGTATATTTCTCTAGCTCCAACAAAAGTATATATGAATCCATAACAAATATCAACTACAAATGTTTTTCCCAAGAAATTAAAGAGGTATTTAAGAGATAAATTGTGTCTTTTGTAACAAAGAAACAGTAACGGAAAACCATAGCATTGGTTAATTTTAAGGTTTTAGATACAACTGATGTAATTTATTTTCATAGTCAGAAACTATGTGAATGTTTTGCTAGTTTGATGATGAGTGGTCTCTTTTTCTTTCAGCTTGTCATGCTCTGTATTTTGTTTTTTTTACCACCCTGATTCTAGTATGCTACCTGCTCCCAGATATATCTTGCGGCCATATATCCAACTCATTTGTAATAGAGGTCAAATTTTCTAGATAATTTGCTCCTCTAAGGTATCAAACCTGAACCTTAATTTTTTTAACTGAAGCAACTCTACCACTTAAGTTATAACGTATAAGGTTCAAAAGCCATATTATCCACTCTTACAAACTGTTCAGTTGAGCATCAAGCACATTTATTTTATCCTTAACCAAGGATACAACAAATCATGACATTGAACTACCTTAATACTCTCAACTCAACAAAAAGTTAAGCACTATCCAATATGAAAAGGATTTTCACCTTGCATCTTCACAAATCCAAATTCAACGTTGAGGCAATGCAAAACATAGCATTCCATTTCTAATAAAATTTAACTTCCTTAGAATTGGTATCCTACTTAAAACTGGATGCAGAATGATCAAAAACTTTGTACGAGTTACCGAAAGATTTCAATGAAATTGAGAGGGGATAAGGAAAAAAAAGAAGGGATGGCCTACTTAAAGTGTAGAAGGAACCATGAGGCAAGAATTAGGGCGAGGGCCGATGGTTCGAACAGTGATGTCAGCCATCCTTCCATCCTCCTCGATGAGATCGTCCATTTATGCCAGGTTCAATAATAGATAACGATGATTGCGGAGATATTGGGCTTCCCAGATATGAGAAACCGAAGGTGCAGGAAGATAATTTGTCAGTAGCAGCAGAAGAAGAGCGATCAGAGGTGCTAATTGGGTTCTGTTGAAATTAGGGGTTTAGGGCAGTAACGACGTCGTTGAACTTAACAGGGCTTGATCATGGATGTTTTGAATTAGACTTCGGGGGCTGTTTTGCGCAGACCCTCTTATACTTATAATTGGATTATAAGAACTTTTTTTGAAAAAATGAAGAGTTATTTTTTAAAAAAATGTGTTTATAATTGGATTATAATTTTAAGAAGGCTGCGCAAAACAGGGCCTAAATCCTAAATATACCCTCAAAGCCTACTTACTTTACTTCAACGAACATAGTGCACGTGTGCTAAAATTTTAATGCAGCAGGGGAAACGTGCGGCAACTAACAAGTCTGTAACTCTGACTTTTAAGTGATTTTATTTATTCTTTTATTTGATTCATTATTTTTTCTTTTATTTTATATTATCGGAAAATATTTCGTTCGTATTATTTTGTTTTAAGGTGGACAGTTTTTTATATTGAAAAGGCCCAAATAGCCCACGCTTCACCGGGCCAGATTCAGATTTTTAGTTGGAGGCCCAAAATGAAGATTTTATGGATTTTTGGAAATCCATATGAAAACTCCAAAAAGAAAAATGAATAAGCGAAATCCACAGTGAGACAAATGTTCGACGCCGAATATATAAATAAGATTATAACCAAAGAAACTAATGTATGCAATCGATTAGCGTATTTTGTGTTTATTTCCTAGACAAGATCCATTAATTAGCACAAAAGTTCATACTCTCAAAAAAATTTTAAAAAAAATTATATGATTTTTTTTAAGAGTAAATTCGCTCTCTCCCCTTAATCAGTATTTGATATAGTGTTGGGCAAACGAGCGGGGCGGTGGGTTGGCAGGCTGGGTAGGGTTAAGGTTTAGGGTCCTTAAAACCTCGTCCGCTTTTCATAAAATGGGTTGTGCTAGCCGGCCCGTTTTATAAACGGGCCAGTGCAAACTTGCCCGTGTTGGAAACGGGCAAAACAGGTTCAACCTGTTTTGCCCATATCACCCGTTTCAGGCCCGTTGTCCTGTTTAGCCTGTATTTGTTTAACCTGTTCAATATGTTTGGCCTATTTAGAACTACAAACTACAAACTACAAAATCAAAAGTAAAATATATACGGTCATAAATCAATATGAGTTCAAAAAAGTTCCAAATACACACACCAAATACGAGAATTGAGATATAAGCCAAAGCCAACAACAAAAGTCCAAAAGCCAACAATTCCAAAAAGTTCAACAAGACCAAGTCGGAAAAGTTTCACAAAAATAAGCAACAACAAGTGATATGAGTTCAAACATTTCATGTTCATCAAGCTTCAACAAAATCAATTCCAAAAGATATTCGCCTTATAAGATCAATTCACATCTTGAAGTCCAGTAACATTTGAAAAAGTTAGAAAAAAAACCCTTTAGTTAACTTGCTTAAAAAAACACATACATAAAAATATAAAATACCAAAATTCGTTATGGTAAAGAAGTTTCATACATTTCATCAAGCTTCAACAAAACCAATTCTATAAAATGATCGCTGCATAAGATCAATTCACATCTTTCAGTCAAGTAACATCTGAAAAAGTAAGAAAAAAACTTCAATTAACTTGCTTAAAAAATAGATACATAAAATATCAAAATTCGTATAGTTAAAGAAGTATAATAGAAGCTTGTTTCATTTACATGTACAGTAGTATTAAATAATTTACCTTCATTGAGCAAGAACAGAAGGAACATCTTCTTATCAAGAAAATATTCTTCAAGGGAGCCCAAACTCAATTCTATAATCTTGAATCTCTCAATTCTTGATCAAAGTCACCATCTCTACTATCTGAGGAGTCAACCTAGCCCTCCTTTATTCCACAATCCTTCCCGCCATGCTGAATGCAGATTCCGATGAAACTGTGGACACCGGAATGCAAAATAGGTCATTGGCCATTTGTGAAAGAACTGAGTACTTGGTCTTTTGTTTCTCTCACCATTGTAACAAATTTAATTGCTCTCTATCGATGTCAATAAGGCCGGTCAAATGTCAATACTATCTCTCCGGTAGGTGCCTGTGGTCGAACCCTCATCAGTCCTCCAAACCTGCTATCATACTTGCTATACATGTCAAATAAAGAAGTTTCAACATTCTTGGCAACACTCGTTTAATCACTTATACCCATCCAACTCCGCATCTTCAAACAAGATAATTCAAAAAATTTCATCTTCGTCCTCGGATCCATAATAAAGGCCAAAGAATATAATAATGGAGGAGTAACCCAATAGTTCAAATACTTTTGCCTCATCGCTTGCACGACACCCCCAATATGCTCATCATCTTTATGTGAATAAAGATTATGTGCCATAATTATGAGTTGATGCAACGCTAGATGAGATGTAGGATAATAGGTTCCGGACAAAGTAGTTGTGGCCTCATAAAACACTTCAAGGAATTTGACCATTTTTTCAACAATCTCCCAATCATAGTAAGTCAAGACTGCAGGGGATGGGAGGAAGAGGAACCATGCAGTTGGATGCTCAACATATATTGTCAAAGATAAAGCTTGTACTCGGATGCTCTTTTCAACATCAGATATGTCGAGTTTCATCTTATGTGCATGTCTACATTCAAAATATGAGGCTTGAAACCTAATGAGATACATTGAGCTTTCAGAACATTGATTCTTTGATTGGACACTCGTATCCGAGCTAACACCTGCCGAACTTTTCCAACATAACCCTCCAAAGATACCAAACCTGCTTGAACTATCAGATTTATCACGTGACAAGCACACCTCTGGTGCAAAAGAATACCTGAATTGTATGCCTCAAGGGGATCCTCGAGCGATCTCATGGCCTTGGCATTCACGGATGCATTATCCAGAGTGATGGAAATAGTTCTATCCAAAAATCCGTATTCTGTGAGGACCTCTATAATACTCTCAGCAATCACCTCACCAGTGTGTCTGTCAACCAACCTGAAACCAATTATACTCTTCTGCAAATTTCAGTTAGAGTCAATGTAATGTGCAACAACACTTGAATAATCCAAATTGGATCTAGAATCCTATATATCAGACGTTAGGGCTACACAATACTTGGAGGCAGCTAACTCATATTTCAAGGCAACAACACGCCTCTCATAAAACGCGATGATATCGCGTCTAATCGTACGTGCACTCATTGGAAGTGTTAAATGATGTTTTGACATGCTTCTCATAAAATGAACACGCACCAAAATTAATTGATAAATCGCATATTGAAGTCAAGACATCCAAAGACTCTCTCCATACCTTTGGATCATACCGCCAAGAGATTACATTTCCATCAGCAAGGAAATGTAGTGTGGACCGACTTGCAGAACCTAAATCCATGTTACCATGTTTCTGACTGCATTTTGTTGCATGCCTCATCAACGTTCCAGTACCACCGATTGTTGTGTTCCCATTATACTCTTACTTACAGTAATGTCATTTTGCTTTCCACAAATTCAAGCCATCAACTAGCTTCTCGTATCTATCAAAGTATTTTCATACCTCAAAAGTAATTCTCTTTTGCTTCTTACCAAGCCTCGTGATTGTACTCCCTTGTACGAAATGGTCTATTTCATGTTCTTAACTCTCATTAACTTCTTCTTCTCTATTGTTTTCATCATCACAGTCGAGATGGTCATCCATGTTCAATAATTTTTTTGCAGAAGCAAAAACATCGAAAATTAAAAACAGCAACAAAAAAAAGACTATAATAAACTATATAAAACATTTAAAAAACAGTCTACAAGAAAAAACAAGTAACAAAAAAAACAGCAACAAGAAAACATTTAAATGCCTTTTGAAAAACAGTCTCGAACCAAAAAATAGCAAAGAACCAAACAATATTTATATAATGACAGAAACAGCCTATAATAAACTAGATTAAACCTTTATAAATAGCCTTGAACCAAAAAAAAAACCACCAAAAAAAACAGCAACTAAAAAACATTTAATTTTTCTTTGAAAAATATTTTCAAAATAAAAAACAGCAAACAACCAAACACTATTTTTATAATGACAAAGGAAAAGCCTTTAATAAACTAGATAAAACATTAAAAAAAAAAAGCCTTGAACCAAAAATAAGCAACAAAAACATTTATAAGGATAAAAATATTTAAATTTCCTTTGAAAAACAGTTTCGAACTATAAAACAGCAAACAACCAAACACTATCTTTATAATGACAAAAAATAGACTTTAATAAACTACAAAAAACATTTAAGAAAAAAAAGCCTTGAACCAAAAACAAGCAACAATAAAACATTTAAGTTTCCTTTGAAAAATAGTCTCGAACAAAAAAATAACAAATAACCAAACATTATCTATAGAATGGCAAAAAATAGCTTTTAATAAACTAGATAAAACATTTAAAAAAGCCTTGAACCAAAAACAAGCAACAAAAAAACATTTATAAGGATAAAAACATTAAGTTTCCTTTGAAAATAGTCTCGAACCAAAAAATAGCAAATAACCAAACACTATCTATATAATGACAAAAAACAACTTTTAATAAACTAGGTAAAACATTTAAAAAAAAGCTTTGAACCAAAAACAACTTTGAGACAGCTATTGCAAACAACCGCTGCATAAAGTTAGTCTAGCATACAATTATACATACTCGAGTCAAATTGCAAGATATTCTCCAAAAAATCATGCCAACTGAAGTTCTGGGATGGGTTTATGGAGTTGAGCTGCCTTCGATGTATGTACTTTTGTGAAGGTTTAGTAGACCCGGCCCAGTAGTAAACGGGCTCAGGTCCGGACTCGACCCAACAGTAAACGGGCTCGGCTCCTTGGAGGCATGCGCGTGTGTGGGCTAACACATAAAGTGAATGTTGGTTACTCTCTTAAAAATCTTAGTACCAAGGTGATAGATTGTAGCACCACAATTCTTTATATGTAGCTATAACTTGTTGTTCCTAATCCGTGTGGGATAGGATACTCCCAACAACTTTACTATTTGAACACTGTTGGAAAGTTTGAAAAACTTTCCAGCATGTGTTTAATGTTTTTCTTATAGGGACCATCTCACACGCGTCAATCATCATTGACAGTCAGGCTTGTCATCTACGTAAAGATTATTGTTGTTGCATTGATCTCAAACCTTGTTGTTGTGTATTTAAACACAACAATTGAGCTGGAAGAACTTCTCGAAAGGAGAAAGACTCCCAAAGCGTGATACGTAGAGGAGTATTAATCAATCGTGGTCACTTATGGATGTGTCTACGTTTGGTGTACATCAAACATAGTGACCATCATATACTATTTGTCTCGCACCTCCTCCCCTACCCTCCCTGTCGAGTAATTCGAGTTTAGACCCCGTCAACAAACAAGTAAATTTTTTGGCAGTAGGATGTATTGTCCGGGGCCAATGGTAGAGCCAACTGGTGTAGGAGAATGTGAGTTGCTTAGATGGGTGATAGCGCTCGCTCCGAAGAATGTCTTTGTCCTCTATAGGTCTAAGCTCCAGGATTGGTCTGAGTTTAATCTCATATTTTTGTGTTACTATGATTCTTTCATTCAGCCTAGCTTGTGTCTATGTATGTTCTTGTTCAAGCAAGTCTCGCTATTGTAATTCATTTTCATAGAAAAATCCAATCTTCAAGAAACTAAGTCAACCTACCATGAACCAAAATCTAGCTCTCATGATCGGCCAAGAAGTCGATGTAGTTGTTGCGGAAGTAACCAAACTCTATAGAAAAATTGAGAAAAGACGAGATTATATGAGCGAGATGGTTGCGTCAATATCCAGTTTCATTTTCATGCTTGAGGCCTCCGGACTGGGGATGATATACTCTAACGCGGACAATCTCACATGTGCAAATCGCCATTTGACCATCAGACTCGCCATCTACGTCGAGGTTATTGCTGTGGTAGGAATCTTACTCCTTGTTGCTGCGTATTTCTACACAACAAGGTACGACATAGAAGGAACTTTCTGAAGGAGAGAGACTCCCAGAGCGCGATAGGTGGCGGAATATTAACATTACCATGGTCACTTATGGATGTCTCTGTGTCTATTATGTAATGAACATAATGACCATGTTATACTATTTTGCTTACTTCGCATCCCCAATGCAGCAATCCTCCTCACCGAGTAATTCGGGTTTAGGGCCTACCGCCAAACCTTTTTGGTGGCGAGATGGTAAGTCATGCACCAAGGATTGAGCCGAATGGTGTAGGATCATAGCAGCTACTCAAATGGGCGATGGCATCACTCAGAAGGTCTTTGTCCTCGGTCGGTCTAAGCTCTATGGTTGGTCTCAACTTACTCTCAAGTTTTCTCGATTTCTGTCTTTTTTTTATAAGCCAAATTCATTGATAAAATAATATTTACAGAATTTACAGAAAATGGAAAATGCAATTATCACTACTATTCAGTCGAAAGGCTATAGACTTGAATGGAATAGATCTGAAATCCTAATCTTCACCTCATACTCCCCATCCGGTATAGTTAAGAGTGATCTGGTACACGGCTCACCTAGCGTCATAGTAGAACTCAGCATTCATATCATTGCCGTCATCCGCTATTCACCGAATCAGAATGTTCTGACTGCCAACTTATAAATTCCCATTTTCAGGGATATTGGTACACAACTCGATTAAGTTCGGTGAGCTATCCCTGTAATGAATTGATAGGTCATAATCCGATCAGACTCGTACTCAGGTCCAAACCAGTTCAGTCACATAGCTTTCAAACTTACATAGGCTTGACAATTGCATAAATGTTTTCAAGAAATCTGTCTAACCCCATTGTGTCCAACACTTTCCCCTGACAAATATTCCTCTTATGTTGTCCAAGTCAGATTAAATGTTCCAGGATTGCAGCTCTCATCCTCTATCTTTTCTTCACAGCCTTCCATTACAGTTTGATAGTTTTAACTTGTCCAGAGCTTCGTAGACCAAGGCAGCTTTATAGAATTTGCTCTGATCTTGATTTCTTGGTCAATAACGACCATCATTTGTTACATAAGGAGCTCTCCTTTTGGACTCCTGTGTTCAGGACACGAGATGGATACAACTTCTATGATGGATTTTTAGTTTTTTATACAACCAATAGGCTGTACCATCCAGTCTGCTAATGTGTAATAAAAGGAACTTTTTTTCATTGCTTTAATCCACAACCATGTAGATCTCTTAGTTTACTCACAGATCAGTGTTGGATTAACTTGTATGGCTCGGAAGTGGCTGTTATTTCTAGCTAACCATATCTGCCAAACTGTTGCACACCATATAGTTCTCCATGCTTGGAGGTTGGTCTCGGGGGGACATAGTGAAGAGAAGGTTATCAGTGAAGGTAGCTGATCCATTAAGGTATCAGTGAGTTGCAGTTGGAGCCATGAGACAAGCCCATTTCACACCTGTACCGCATAGAAGCAAGTAGAGAATAAGTGCAGTCCAGTTTCCAAATAGGTAAGGCAAAAAGTGCAGAGGTGTGATTGATCTTCTGGTATCAAGCCTCGTCTCTATTTCTATCTTTATTTCGTCTGATTTGTCTTATTAATGTTTCTGTTCAAGCAAGTCATTCTTTATTGTTATCCCTTTCATGGAAAAAACCAATCTTCATGAAAATCAAATCAACCTACCATGGTCCAAGGAGAATAGCTTCTATCTTTCTATGGGAGATATCGGATGACGGTGGTCGGTGGCGGTGGTGGATGTATTTTTATATTCCGACAAGAAGCCAATGGCGGTGGCGGTGACAGATCTGGTAATTAAAATCTATCATTGCCACCACCAACAACCGAATATTTTTAAGAATATTTTTTTATTAATAGTTATCAAGAATATTTTTTTATAAATAATTATTAAGAATATTTTAATAAAAAATATTTTATCTGCCATCGACAACTGAAATTGATTATTAAGAATATTTTTTATTATTATTTTTTAAATTGCCAGTGGTAGTAATCAGCGTCGAACTCGATGGTTATTTGTGATGGTGGACTTTTTGTCCACAGCCTAAAAGTCGGTGGCGGTGGCGGATAACGGTAATCTTCCACCGACACCACCGATAGGCATCCCTAATGGGAGATTAAGCCATTTCTTTTTGTCCAGTGGAGAACGAATACCCCACCACCCACCCACCCACCAAAATCCTCCTGACACCCGATGTTCCAACACCAGAATCTTACCATCCTATCGGGCAGAGAATACCCAACACATTATAACCCGCAAACCTCATTCACATCCCAACCCCCAGCTCCCCAGAGCACAAATTACGTAGCGGGGAGAGTGAATCCCGAGTGTTTCCTCAACATGACCACCAAGTGGACCGTTGTTTTCCCGATGGTCAAACTATTTCTAGCAGGACATTAAGGTAGGGAAAGTCGTAGTAGACAAAGAAAACCCACCCCAAGTCATGCAATTGTGGCCAATGACCTTAGGAGTAGTGAGATGTCAAGGGCAGGAAAAATGCTAAGTAATGTTCACAGTTGCCTAGGATTGAGGATGATGGAAAGGTACAAGAGGTTGATGGAAGGAACATGGTCACATTTTATTTCACAAACTCCCCCTGGTATTCGAAGTTCAAGGTCATTTATGTGATTTATTTCTCATGCAAGCTATCCTAGGCTGGAAGGCATTTTATCTTTGTAACCTTTACTAATGTTGAATGTATTGTGAGTATGGTGATGAAATTGAATAATATCTGGAAGAATAAGGCAAGGAGAACTAATAAATCTTACAAAGAGACAGTTCATAGTAGCAAGGTCAAACATGTATATCTGAACCAAGTGATCTTAGAGCCACATAAGAAGCTGAACTTGTCATTTAAAACAATTATGCAAGATTCACTATGCTAAAGTACAATAAAGTTGGATCACTTAAGGATAAGGAGGGTTGGAGAGACCTCCAGATTGAGCTGAAATGTGGTGGATATCTGAATCTTAATGTGAGTCCAATGGGGGCAGGGAAAGTTCTGATCTTGGAGTATGGGAACAAAGATCTACACAATCTGTTGAA
This sequence comes from Pinguicula moranensis, assembly GCA_028565015.1. Lineage (NCBI taxonomy): Eukaryota > Viridiplantae > Streptophyta > Magnoliopsida > Lamiales > Lentibulariaceae > Pinguicula > Pinguicula moranensis. Next base: position 11,545 of record JAOWBN010227288.1, read on the forward strand.
GCTTGATATGGAATGGATAAAGCAGCGGGTATCAAACTTGTCTAAATGGACAAAACCACCCATCAAGGAAAGATTATGCTGGATCAAGGTGTATGACCTACCTTATCATCCATGGAAAATAACGATATTTGAGGCAATATGAGCGGAGCTAGGTAAATAGGTGAAGGTGGATAAGGCCATAATTAATAAGCGTTACCTGGAAGTGGCTCAAATCCTGATCCAAGTTGACATAATTAAACCTGTGAATCAGGGGTTAGTGATGAAAATTGATGGACAAGATCACTAAGTGTGTGTAGTTGAGGTATTAGGGAAGAAATTTGAGGAAGACCTATGGTAAGGAGACTATCTAACTGACACTTTCTCCGAAGATGACGTCTGATAGATGTGGAGGACTATGTAGGTTTGTGGTCTGAGGATGAAAGTAGGAAGGAAGGTAGTGACTCTGCGGCCTCGACTTATCACTCAAAATTCTAGGATAGGAGGGGTACAACCTGAGGAAAGCCATGGGCAGGCGCTAGAAACCTCATATGACTTTACTGGTAAAAACGAAAGAAATGTACTCACTAACACAGAGATAAATAGTCAAGGAACATTTTGGCAACCAGCCCGCCTAGACTGGTGGCCCGTGACATCAAGGCCAATAACTCAAGCAGAATGGGAAGAGGATGCCCCAACTTTAGCAAAGAGGGAGTTGATACAAGCTAACATGGTGGAAGTAGTTCAAGAGGCAAAGATGGATGAAGTTAAGGAGACACGTAAGAATATCGGGTAACAGTAGTGGGAAGGATAGAGCTATCACACAAAGATGATCCTACAAAAAAGGAGTAGAGTAATGCAAGTATTATACAAAGAGGACAACTCTCTGAAACTATTCAGGAATTGGGAGGAAAGAGGGGGCCGAGCTGGAGAAAGAGAAACTGACAGAAACATTGACCAGTCAACTTCTAGATTTTATATGGAGATGCCTAAGAATGGATAAAGAGTTGTCTAAAAATAAAGAGGCAGAGGATATTAGTGGGAATTAGCAGGAACATGGAAATGGTCAATAGAGCTATACACTTAAGTGTAGGAATTCCAGAATCTATACTACGTGTCATAAAACGTATTGCAAGCGGAAGCATGAAGAATTGTGTGTGCAAACATGCCTAACAAAAAAAATTCAGAATTCATTTGCCTTGGACCTTGCTAATTTACACAACTTAATCATCAAGTGGGAAGAAATCATTTTTACCTCAAGAAGATTTCTTTTTCAAGATCAT
>JAOWBN010227299.1:0-12801 GCA_028565015.1 Pinguicula moranensis
GATATTGAGAAATGTTGTTTACATTGATCATCCGGATAAAGATATCTGGAATAATGGTTGCATAGTTCTGAAAAAATCTGTTACCTTAATTCATTTCTCATTCGAGACAGGACAAAAACGAAATTTCTCTTATTTTTTAAAAATTGACAGTCTAATTTCCATTCTAAGATTTATTTAGTAAACGTGTAATTACTTTTTTTTTTGGCTTAATTCCATCTCTAGCCCAATCATACTATTTGGTGTGCAATTCTAGCATCAATCCACAGTTAATTCCCAGGACGAAGAAGGAATTCAGTTTTTGAACCGAATCGAAAATTTATATTCAGAATTCAAAAAATTTAAATTTTGAATTTTAAAAAAAAAAATATTTAACTAAAATTACGTAGTTTGGTTTCGTTTAAAAAATAAAAGTTAACCATTTGGATTTGAATTCGGAAGTTTCTGAATTTTCGATTCCAAATTTTCGATTGTAAATCAAAATTTTATTGCAAAATAATTTGATTTGAAACCGATTCCAATTCCGAAATTTCGATTACAAGAGCTCAACTGGATTAAGTTCTAAATAACAAGATCCACATCACTTGACACTCTGACTCTCTCCTTTTCGAGAAATGATACAGCGCAATAAATCTTATGCAAGAATTCTACAAGAAATATGGGCTCGAGATTCCCCTCCCCTCACTCGACAAAGTTGATCAGTTTCCTCGAAACTTCCGCACTCCAAACTGATTTTTCATCCAATCCAATAACCACCATTCTATCATATCACTCTGGCTTGCTATAATGCAACAAGTGTCATAACCAAAGCCTATCTCATTTCCCTCCCTACAATGGGCTCTTCATCTTCGTCTGGATCGCCAAACAAGCAAAGGCAGTTAACCAGAATGCTGCTCCATGTCAACATACAGAACAGTGTAGGGCAAGTGCAGGTGGTGATCCGCCGGAGAACACCGTCGGGGACTTGATAAAGGCTGCGATCGACATTTACGGCAAGGAGAAGCGGAGGCCGTTGCTGATGGAAATTAAACTAATACATTTCAGATTTACCAACATAAATGCATTTCCAAAATTACCCTCGCCTATCACCACAAGTTTGTAAAATATCCCTTGGAGTTGAATTTTTGTTCAAAGAGAATCCCAAACATACCCCTCTTATCATCTTTTTACCCTAATTACAATTATTTCCTTAATATCAATTAAATATATAACTAAATTTTGTTATTTTTTCAACCATTTTACTATTTTAGTACTTTGTTTCTCTGTCGACTTCCTACATGGAAGAGGTTTGAGGTTTGAGGTTTGAGGTTCGAGGTTTGGGGTAGTCCACGGATCTTCCCTATATTTCTCTCCCTGATTTCCGCGAAGAGTACATCGAGCATCCCAATCATCATTTTTCTCTTCTTTTGGAGTTTCCGGAGGAGGAAGAAGAGGATATGATGGGAGGTGTATTGGCGTGGCTTCTTTTTTTCTTTATACTCATATCTCTTCTCATTATGGTTGTCTTCCAGGTTAATCCCTTCAAATCCCAAATCATGTAATTCAAGTTTCATTATTTAGTATTATTTTTAGGGTTGAATTTTGATGATTCGTGTTGAAATCCGAAATTCCTGGATCTCGGGAAGTCTGTTTTTAACTTTTTCCCCCCGGTAATTGTCTGTTTTAAACTTAATTGGAGTGCTGATGAGAAAAGAAAGTAAGCGATTTTAGTAAATGTTTTCTTTGAGTGTATTCTGGACTCTATTCCTTATTCATGGTGCAGTAGATTTCTAAAGGTCTTGACTTTAGGTGATCGTCACTCTAGTTTCAGTGATGAAACCGAATGTTATTTTTGGTTTGATCTGTCTCTTCGTTTTCTAATTATAATTATCGATTAGACAATGTGTGTTAAGGCCTGACTGTTTGAACTTTGAACTCGAATAGAAAGATCGTTTTGGCATATCAAATATCTGTTCTGCCTTCAGAACTTCTGGGGGTAGGATAAAACCAATTTATTATCTAGTATGTGTTAAGAATGAGCTTGCAAATTTTGGAAGACTAGTGGCAAAGAAATACTGAAATCCATTGCGAGCGAGGGTGCCGTGTGGGACAGTAGCCTAGATTCTGCAGGCATCCATAGAGAGCACAGGAGTTTTATGCGTGCAGGAAAGGTAGTTCTGAGCCCTGGAGCATGCAATGTAGAATTGAGCAACTTGGAATCTCATCCATATCCCAACTAAATGGGGGCTCTGCCATTGTACATACAATGTACTCTTTAATGGAATTTTGACTACCGCCAAATATGAACTTGAGCAATCATAAACCTAAGGAAGTTTATTCTCTAAACCACTTTAGGCACTAGACTTTCCTTTATTCGGTTTAGGGTAGATTTTTGCTAGCATATGTGTTATCTGTTTGGATATTCTAGATTATGCTGATTGCTACATCAGCCACATGTCAGCTACTTTTGTTAGTTTATCTTGGTCTCTTAATTGTTCTAAATGAAGTTCTCTATTTTGTTGCATTCTTTGTTAGCTGGTTGGCATTGATATTTGAACTCTTTTATAAATGCAATGCAGCTCATGTGCTTGGCAGATCTAGAGTTTGATTATATCAATCCATATGACTTTGCTTCTCGGATAAACAGAGTGGTTTTACCAGAGTTCATTACTCAAGGAGTCTTGTGCTTTCTCTTCCTCGTAACTGGGCATTGGATTATGTCGCTTCTCTGTGTTCCGTACCTGTACTACAATGTGAGATTGTAAGATCTCTCAGTTACTTCTTGAAATTTAAACTGATCTGGTTCAAACTGAAATAAGTGCTTGTATTTTGTTTGCTTTTGTGTTTTACATTTTTCACTGTTCCCATAGGCTAGTTATTGTTTTTACAATAGCTTCAGCTATATCCTTATCATCAGGCTATTGCTTAAGATTTTCAGATAAGTGCAGTATGATAGTTATTGTTTTCTTGTACGATCAGGTACCTTGGAGGCAAGCACCTCATCGATGTTACGGAGATCTTTAACCAGCTCAACTGGGAAAAGAAACAAAGGCTCATCAAGCTCGGATATATCATACTTTTTCTCTTCATAACCTTATTCTGGTAAGTGTCACTGATGCGAGGATATTGAATGCTTTGTTTCCAGTTTGATCACAAAAACTTATGTCTCTGCCTCAAACTTATTTGCTTGTAGGATGATATACACTGCAATCGAAGACGACGAGGAATTATATACATCTCATTATTCATAAGCCTCCTCTTGTCCTCGGAAAGCATCTATCAAACAAATTTGAAGATATCATTTATGAAAAAAGGCTTAATCTTGCCCATTTCAACCACATGATAAGTATGATTTCATTTACATGATATACTTTCAGCCATTCAGGTCGTATGATATCCTTGCCTTCTTTATCCCTGTCCTGGAGCAACTAAAGCCTCATCCTTTTCACCATTTCTTATGAAGAAAGATTCAGATAGTCTTCCAACACACCCAAAAGTGCCATAACCTTTACAAGAATAACATAAATTTGCTAGCAAAAGCATGTAGTGGTGGCTTACACATATAGCGAGCATTACTTTTCTCTGCTGCTTTTCTTGTCTTTTCCCTTGATTAAGTTCTGAGGTTGTACCCGGCAAGTATTCAGTGTCCGCGTCAGCAACACCCAATTCATAACTTCCATGCACTCAATAATGGTCTGTGTCTGTCTATATAGCAAAGGTCATGACCAATCTTGCACTTCACAAATGATCACAAGAACATCCTCAAATATCTTCACATTTGAGCTGTCAAAAAGTTTACATCTTGGAATCCATGGAACAACACTCAGACAACAGAAGCCAATCACCCAATTCCTCCTCCATCCCAGAAACGGCCTGCAAATCTTGATACGGCAACCCTTCAGTGGGAGCTTACAAAACAATGATGTATCGATGTTCCGTTGATGGCAATGAACTAGGCGTGGTTCACCAAAATCGCCATCACCATGGCGTTTCTAGGCCGGTTGGGGGCGCTGCGCTGGCCGGAGCCACTCTTGGCTTCACATTCGCTAACGTTACAGTGTTCTCTGTGCTGAATGGACTCTGCTACGCGAAGAACTTTAAGCTCCTGCATAAGTGATAAGACTCTTGTCATGGCAACTTCTTTACTTATTGCAGCTTCTATTTCTATCCCAGCTGCTTTTCTATGGCTAAATGTTGATAAAATCTAAGTCTTCGCCGGACAACAGAGAGAGATTGCAGTAGTAGCAAAAAAGTACGTGCTCTATTTCATACCTGATTTGATCATGACCTCATTCTTATCCCACTCAAAATTACTTGAACGCACAGAACATCACACTTCCGAGTTCCGACAATGTTCAGTTCGGCAGCGGCGGTGGCTCTCCACATCCCCGTTCAACACAATCTTTTCTCGGGCCCTAGGGCTCCAAGGGATATCAATGGCGGTATGGATTACAGATTTCGTCATCTTAATTATCCTAGGGCTTTAAGTTCTGATAGCAGAGCACAAGCAGAAACAGGGAATCGAAAATTGGTAATGGGATCCAGAAATCAACGATTGAATTCGTCTCCTCAAGCTCCCCGATCCGTGTTGCCTCACCACGTACCTCAAATGGTGGTGCTACGAGATTCTCATCTTCCTCACCGGCCATCTCCCAAACGCTAACCAATCAATCGGAGCATTAGCCATCGTCTTGAACTTCGATTCCTTACTCTTCTCTGTAATGCTCTCACTCGCAACATGTGCATCGGTTTGCGTCTCCAACGAACTCGGCGCGGCGCGGCCCGGAGCCGCATACGTATCAGCGTACGTTTCTCTCAGTGTGAATCTGCCATCGGGCTTCGTCGGTGGGTCGATCATGGTCGGAACAAGAGTGGTTTACGGGAAATTGTCAGCCGTAAAAAGGGGATTCTATCAATTGTGAAGAGGACGATGGTGATAATGGCGATTGTGGAAGTTAGCTAATTTTCCTGTCTGTGTGGAGGGATTGTGAGGGGAACTGCGCGGCCATGGCCGGGGGATGTATGCGAACGTATTAGGGTTTTATTTGCTTGCTATACCGCCGCCGGGAGTTTCTCTACGGTTCAAATTGCAGGGGATTAGGGTATCTGCAAGCGATAATAGGAGTCTCACTACTGAATTTTCAGAGGAAGAAATTACTAATGCAGTGATGAGCTGCAATGGGTCTAAAAGCCCCGGACCTGATGGATTTAACCTCAAATTCATCCAACAATTCTGGTATATACTCAAGGCAGACATAGTGAAGTTTGTACAAGATTTTTATCACTCAGAACAGTTAGCTGCTGGAATGAATGCATCTTTTATAGCTCTACAAGCAAAGGGATCAAATGCTACTCAACCAGGAGACTATAGACCAATATCACTGATTAATAGCATGTATAAGATTCTTTCAAAGCTACTGTCTCTCAGATTGAGTAAAGTAATGCCAACAATCATCTCAAAGAATCAGTCAGGGTTCATCAAGGGGAGATTTATTGGGGACAGTGTATTAAGTGCAAATGAGGCTATTGATTTAGCAAAGAAAAATAGATCCAGTTGTGCTATACTGAAAGTGGACTTCCAAAAAGCATTTGACTCTATTGATTGGGACTATATTGTTATTATGATGAAAATCATGGGGTTCCACCAAAAATATATTAGATGGATTGAAGCATGCATTACATCTGTCTCTCTCTCAGTTCTAATCAACGGTGCTCCAACAGAACAGATCTTTCCAGGAAGAGGCCTCAGACAAGGCGACCCCTTATCACCATACTTGTTTCTAATTGCTGCAGAGGGCCTAAACTTACTGCTACAGGCAGCCCAAGACAGGGGAATGTATTCTGGATTTTTAATGGGACAACAAAGGATGTCAAGCCTCCAATATGCAGATGATACACTTATATTTAGTAATGGTGAAGAAGCTGAGATACTAACTATAAAGAACATCTTGAGGTGGTTGGAAGCACTCTCGGGTTTAAGAGTAAATTTCCAGAAAAGTAAATTGTATACAGTGAACATTACACAAGAATTGGCTAGAAGATTAGCAGGGAAGCTATATTGTTCTCTAGACACTCTGCCAGCAAAATACCTAGGACTGCCTATGGGAGGAAATCCACAGCGCATTTCACAGTGGGATCCAGTCCTAGCATCAGTTAAATCAAGGCTACAAAGCTGGGAAAACAAGCACTTATCATTTGGAGGCAGAGCAATACTTATCACAGCAGTCTTGACCCACTTACCAGTGTATTACTTTTCTATGTTTAAGGCACCTAAGACAGTTCTCAAATCAATTACACAAATGCAAAGGAATTTCCTATGGGGGGGAGATCTAGCTGGAAATAAGAAAATAGCATGGATTGCTTGGCAAAAGATTACACAACCGAAAGCAAGAGGAGGGCTGGGAGTCATTGAACTAGAATCCTTCAGTGAGGCTCTCTTCACAAAGTGGGGATGGAAGGTCTTAACAAGTACAGAAAGCTGCTGGACAGAATTGATCAACTACAAATATGGAAATCCACAAAGAGCACTATACCTTGAAGAAAGAGGACGTTTGTCAAATTCTCAGGCATCACATTGGTGGAAAGAATTAACCAGAAGCTTAAGACATGAAGATTGGTTCAGACAAAATGCAGTAAGGAGAATAGGGGATGGAAACAATACACTATTCTGGGAAGATCTATGGTTAGGAACTACGAGACTATGTGAAAGATATGCAAGATTGTATCAGGTAGCAGAAGACAAATTCCAAACTATAAGAGCCAAATACACAGAACAGTATTCACAGCAGAGATGGATCTGGAACTGGAGAAGGGAGCTTTTCATATATGAGGCAACAGAATTAGATCAGTTACAACATGAATTAACAGAATATATCCCACAGAATAGTTCAGACAAATGGATATGGAAACAATCTGAAGATGGAGAGTACTCAGTACAAAGTGCTTACAGTGCTATTAGGCAATCACGCGGCCTGCTAGATCAGCAAGATCCCGTTCTCGGCTCGCTATGGGATCAGTATACACCGTTGAAAATTACAGCCTTTGTGTGGCGACTGCTCCAGAATCGAATTCCTACCCTCCAAAATCTGCACAGAAGAAACATCACGATCCATCCGTCAAATTCACTAGTTTGCAGATTATGCCTTACTTCTGATGAACAAGTAAACCACACGTTTACAGTATGCACATGGACTTACCGATTATGGCAACTGATTTATGCCTGGGTTGGACAACAAACAATCCTACACTCCGACCCTAAAATAAACTATCTGCACTATATGGGTTTGAATCAAAGGCAAAAGCGAAGAAGAAGCTGGCGAATGATCTGGCAGGTGGTAAATTGGCGAATCTGGCTGTATCGAAATCAAGTAATCTTCAAAGCGGAAGCACGATCGCCAGAAGAAGTTTTCGAAGAGACGAGAAGACAGACTTGGGCAATTATGCAGGCACAGCACAAGAATATGGGGGGATATGGCTTGGGCGAGTGGGTACGGGAGCCGTTAATCGTTATGGATCATTAGGCCCAAAAGCCCAACTGTATTCTTTCATTTTTACATAATAAAGCATATATTTCTTATCAAAAAAAAAAAACAGCTTGGGAGTTGCCGTAAATTTTCAATTCATTTCATTTTTATTTGGACACAACATATATTATTTATTGAATTTAATGACTTAATAATTTTATTTTTAGGGCTTTTATGCCCAAAATGGCTCATTCAATTTTTGGTGTTACGCAACTTATTTAACATTCTTTTTTCATCTTATTTTTCCGCTATTTAGTACTATTCAGTTAATTTCATTTGAACCCGAGTCTAGCAGACGTTGATCCTGAGAAAAGCTTATTGTTCAAATCCTACGCATTGCTCGTCGACCTGCTTCGATTTGTCTAGATGTGATCGACGTAACGCTTTAGCTAGTACACGGAAGTGTATACCATGATTCTTCTGTCTATCAATAACTGCATGTATCACGAACAAAAAAATGGATATAGTTGAATGGTAAAATGCGGAGTCGAATTTGTTGATTCTCGAATATGAAGATGGAGATTCAACTTCCCCCTGCAAGACTCTATTCCTCATAGGATTTGGAATAGCGGCACTTTTTTTCTTGGCCGGAACGACTTATGATAAACTTGTTGAAGAGATGAAATAGAACCACCATCCTAGCAGGCTCGGCTTCATGCACTGTCTCTGCCAAACAAGCCCAAGCTTATCGCCAAGGAAAGGGCAGTCAGTGCGAAACATCATGTAAGGTTTGCTTCCTTTCAACAAATGGGATAGCATAAGATAATCCAACACACGTTCACCTCAGGTTCAACTAGGACTAATCTATTGAAACTTGAATTTCACGTGCTCACAACACCCTTCCATCAAGTCGAATTAGGGCCAACACAACCCCCACCTCGGGGTCAATAATTGAGGACTACCCTATTGAGACTTTAGTTTCATAGGCCCACAACACCCCCTCAAATCCAACAATTAGGGGTAACACAACCCCCACACTGGGGGCAAAATCACCTCGGGGCCAATAACCGGGGAACTCACCGGACCAACTCCATGTAGGGGCCAATAACTGGGGACTCCACGGGCCAGATTATAAAGCAATTCCGCTCCGATACCATCTTAAATTTTCAATGCACTTAATTTTTATTTATATTATCTATTGGGTCTAATACCTAATTATTTTATTTTTAAATTTTTTATTCCCAAAAGATTTCATTATTTATTAATTATGATGGTTAACTTATTTAAAAACTCTTTTTTATTCTTTTTTGTTGTTGTAATTTTCGACGGCGTCTGGTCTTCCCTGTTGTAATTTTCGATGTCTTCTGTGTTCCGTCGTCTTCCTCACCCACAAACCCTATTTGAGCCCTAATTTCTAGTTTTGCTTTGTTCAATTACTTGCAGTTGCAGCTTGCGTAATCGGCATCGGAAAATATGAAAACCCCTATCCCAAATCTCCCCGATGAATTGATTACGGAGATCTTGTTGAGGCTTCCCAGCAGGTCACTTCTCAGATTCAAGTGTGTTTGCAAGTATTGGCACTCCTTAATCTCTAGCAAGGATTTCATTGAATGCCATCTCACGAATTCGAAGAAGAACCTTTCTACCAATGGAAGTATAATCTTTGTCAATCGTGCATCACCTGGAGATCTCATGAACCACTTTTATTCGAATCTCTTCACGTCTCGGGTAGTTGAACAGTTTCCCTTTCACTGTCCAAAAGGCAGTATTCATATTGTCGACAGTTGCAATGGTCTGATTTGCTTTTCTATGGGATTTAAAAAGTTTTGCTTGTGGAATCCATCTACTAGAGACTTCAAGATATTGCCACAAGTGGTGTACGATGAAAAGTATGAATTTTTTCTTGAGAAGGCAGCGTTTGGTTTCGATGAGTTGAATAAGGATTACAAAATTCTTGCCACTGGTTGTAGGTTTGTTGATGGGAAGGATAAGGGTCCCGGTGGTGAATCTATGTTGAGACACACGAAAGTTTATAGTTTGAAATCTGATTCTTGGAGATCAATATCAATAAAAGTGGTTGAGGAGGAGGAACCACTTGATCTTGTAGGAAAGTTTGTGGGTGGAAAGTTTTATTGGATCAGTGAATTTCCTTCCGTTATCGGAATCGTTTCTTTCGATTTAGCGAAAGAGATGTGGGGGAATGTTGAGCTTCCAAATGATCGTGGTTGTAATTTTTGTTCATCGTTGGGAGTTTTAGGGGGAAACCTCTGTATGCTGCTTGGAATCAATGGTCTAGAGCTAGACATTGATGTTTGGGTTCTTAAGCTGAATGGTGTGGAAGAGTCTTGGGTTCGAGTATTTACAATTCCTAACTATGGAGAAATGGATCATTCATACTCAACTCTATCATGCATCGGTCCAAAAGGTGGAGTGATCCTCTCAAGGGAAATGGATCCTTCATATTTCACAAGTTTCATTATCTATAATGTGAAAGAACATCCAGTCGAGACCACGAAGATTGACAACATTGGCTATTTTGGTAATGTGGATATCTACATAGATAGTTTAGTCCCCCTTCCTTGAATAGCTTGATTTGCAAAGCCATAGTTTTTACTCTTTCACAACATTATGGAAGCAATTTATTTTGTTGAACTTGGTGAAGGGATTGTTTTGTTTCTTTCTGAACTTTCTGTTTAGGTTTCTCTCTAAGGCTCCGTCTCTGTGGTGTACTGGGATTTTAACGTTGTACTGCAGGTTGCTCACGTTGCTGGTTGCTCAATTAACTGGATCAGTTCTTCAGTTGTTGAATCATGTTTTGTTGTTTCTGGTTGAATCATTCTTTGATTGCATTATGCACAAAACATGTTGTAACTAATTTCTTACAAACATATAAAGCAATTGCTCTGTTTTCGTAGGGCTGGTTGAACAGACAGTTGGGATTTGGGTTTCTCGAAACACGATCTATCCCGTTCCGTTATCCAAATTCTCAAATATTGTGGGAATTTGGGTACGCGGATGGGAACGAGACCGTTTATTTTCATAATGTACGATAATGATAATTATCCGAACCAAATTCGCGATTAGCCAATTTTCAGTTTTCTTTACACTCCACAATTCAAGCACAAACAAAAGTGTTATTATATACTTAGGGTGCGTTTGGTAGCCTGATAACGGTAGTCCTGACACGTGGATAACTGAGTGTTAACTGACTATTTAATTTTATTGTCCCACGTTTGGTAGCCTTTCATCGGATGTCAGGAAATATGGAATCCGACGTTTGGTAAACATTTCTACTTCGACGGATTGTATTGAATTTAGGATAAAATCTCTCATTTTACCCATTTACCCCTCAAGTGTGGTATAAAAGGTTCCAAACCCTTTGCTTCAACCAACTCGGTGCCGTACCTGTTCGAGCCTCCTCCATCCGGGACGGAAGACGTCTGCTTCTTCGTACTATTCGCAATCGAAAATGGCGAGCAACCCTCCCGGAACACATCTTCGCACTTCTTCTTCGCGACATCGGCCTTCACTTGTGTATGACTTCGTATCTCAGCCTTTTGTGTTAATTTTTGGGTTTGAATCTGTTTGAATCGGAAAAGTAGTTGCATATGGGTGTCTACAATATATGTATCAATTGTTTATATGCACCAAGAACTTCCCTAATTTTCATGAAAATCGAAAATCATTGCCCGAAAATAACTGTTGAAAAGCCTAGTGAATCTGTTCTTCGTTTGTTTTCAATTTTGATTTCAATATTTCAGCTGTAGTTTGAAAAGAAGCCTGCTAGATACATATATATTACACGCTTTTTGTGTAGTCTTCAGATTCAATATTTCAATCTGTCTCGCTTCGCTTGATCTCTGATTTGTCCGAGAGGTTGCGTCCTTCTAATGTATAGTCTTCAGATTCGCTTGTCAAGTTGCACTATGAATTTAATTGAATAGAATATAGGAGAATAAACTGGAGTACCGCATAGATAATAAATGCACCTAGATGAGATTTTTATAATGATATAATGTTTATAAAGTGCTTCTACATGTGGGGGTACTATAATACTGTGCGTTATTACTGGTGAATTGCCTAGATTCCGCAGCCTTCAGCAGCCAACCCATTTTTCTTTGCGAAAGTATGCCCGTGAAGGCATGAGTTACCTTTTGAACCGTCATTTGCCTCCACCAACAATTGATCTAACCAAATCACCGGAGTAAGGAGACAAGCCTGATAATCCAATTACACTGGATGGTGTGGTAGAGGAAAATCATAATATAGCACGGCGTTTCTTCGTTACTGCTCCACCCTCATCTTCTTGGACGGAAGCTAGTAACACCAACGCGTGGATCGCAGAGTTCTTCATGTAGTTTCCCTTTGTACTTGGCTTTGGCTTAGTTATTTTGTAGTCTTGTTTTCGTTAGATTTTGTAGTCTTGTGTTGGTTGGATACCTTTTGTAGCAGGGTACCTGTTTCAATTCCTCCCACATGGATGCCGAATCCAACACGACGGAGTGGGTGATATGATCGAATGATACACCGCTACGCTGCATGAAATCGGTAAGTAGACAATATGTCTTATCCCAATTATGCATCTACACGTTCTTGGCAGTGAGAGCGCATCTCAACATGGAATTAACTTTGCTCGCCGCCTTCTCGTAAGTTACTTGCTTCCATCCCTGCCCGGCCTTCCAGCCCTCAAGGGCAAGATCCTGTAAACAAGACAAAAGAGTTTTTTCTTGGTCAGGTGTGAAGTAAATTTTCTTTTTGTTTGACGGCTCGGCGAACAATTCGGTGGCGCTCTCCACGTACCCGCCAACACGCCTACCACGACACATCTTAACCCGCCTATGTGTTGAAGGTACCTCATCATCAAAACTCCCCGACATCACCTCTTTTGTTACATCATTCTCTGAATTGGCCATCAAAGCAGTTTCTGTACAAAGCACAATAGTTGATACCGTTAAAAACATTATGAGTGCATGTCCAAACAAAACTAACAACAATCAACATAAAGTAAAAAAAATCCAAACAAAACCTATAGCTACTACCCAATAATCAATAAACCAAACTAAAAACAATCAAAATAATGTAAAATAATCCAAACAAAAGCAGATCCATTCCAATGTCCGTTTTGCCGAGCAAAAATCAATAAATAAAATACAACTATGAGTTCATGTTGTTCGCATAGGCCTGCCACATTTCATTTGCAAGCGTATCACGGAATAAACTCCAAGCTGGTGATGGGTTAACATTTTGGATGACATCGTCTGCCGCTTCGGTCTCAACTTTGAACGTGGTTTCCAAAGGAGCAGTAGGGTCTAGTAGGGGGTCCAGGGGTGTGACATTGCTAATAAAATTGTGCAGGAGACTA
>JAOWBN010227310.1:0-12801 GCA_028565015.1 Pinguicula moranensis
AATTCATGCATGCTACAAATTAAATTGCACTAAGCAAAATAATTTTAATTCTTAATTATGCATACTAAGAATAGAAATTAAATTGCATAGAGCCAATAAATAATTTCTAATGCATAATTAAATACATTTAACACGTAAATGTTTATTGTGGCCTCAATCATAATAAAAATTATTCTTTGCCCAAAGCCTTAAGAAAATAAAACCTAATTTATTTTTTAAGGACTTAATTGGGCAATTTGCCAATTAAATGGCAAAGCCTAAAAACAAAATTGGAGACCCAACTATGCTTTAAAACTATAAAGCCCAACCAATTTTTTTTATTAAAAATGGGTCGAATGGGCCGCTGGAAAATGCAGCCCAAACAATTATATTGCGCCCAAAATTGTTGGCCCAAATAGACGGCCCAAATCCAGTTTTAAAGCCCGTTGAATTCGTTTTATTTGATTTTGTCGATTGGCCACTTCACACGCGGCCCATTTTGTTTTTAAAAAAAACAGCCCAGTCGATTTATTGCGGCCCATTTTATACACTATAAAAGGCATGGAAAAAATGAGGAACCCTCATTTGTCTCAAAAAAATTTGCGGGGCAGACGAAAGTCTCTCGTCCGCCGCCGCTGCTTCCACAACCGCGCCAAGCGCGGTTGTCGTTCTCGCTGAGCCCTCCGACCATCTGTTCTCCGTCGCCGCCATATGTCACCCCTTGTGATGAGGTATCGCCCGCTCCTCCTCCGCCTCATTTCTTTTCTTCGGTACTAGATTTTCGGCCAAATCCAGTAAATAGTCACGTTTTGACAATCTCCGGCCACTGTCTACCGAAAAACCCGTCGTGTAACGACTGTTTTTGGACTCGGTTGGTGGCACGTGGCTCACACGCGCTGCCCTGAGGACGATTCTTTTAACCGGATCTTGTGTTTTTGGCCCGAATCCGTAGAATTGGGCCAAGAGAGGCGGCGGGAAACTAGTGATGCACCGTTACGCGCGGCGGTCGGTGGCGCGTGACTCACACGCGCCACCCCGCAATATTCTAACGGGAATACGGCAGCTTGCCGACGACAGTCATGCGGCGTAGGCGACGGATGCGGACAAAAAACGATGAAAACTCGTCGATCCGACGGTGACGCGCCGATCCGACACGGCGCCTATTTTCAGATCCGGTAGCGTGTCGTGCACAGACAACGCATCGTCACGGTGCAGCAAACACTACAACGCGCCATCACAGCGAGGCGTGACGTAGACATGCCAGATCCGCCCTACGCGTCGGTGCGTGACGGACATGCACCGCCGTGGGTGGCGGCCGGTGGCGTTGGGTAGTGGAGAACGTCGTCTGCCGGGACTTTTTCGGTGGTTCAAAAACCGATTACAAAAATCGAAATAAAATACCGGAAATTAAAACAAGAACCGGAATTATAATGGATTAACTATATTCGAACAAATCGACTATAATCCAAACCGGAACTCGCTCCGATACCACTGTAATTCAGTACTAGAACGGATCTAATAATTAAATATAACGGTAACATAACAAAAATGGTAAATGTTACCTGTTTGCAAAAGCTTGATAACTGGATCGAGTATCCGGAACGAGGCTACCAAAGTCTCATTAAATTCCCACAAATCAAGTCTTAGCCTCTCGGGAGGCTAAGAAGACAGAGAAATTCCGTATAGTCGTTCAATTTGCTTATTTCAAATGAATAGGCACATAGTCTATTTATAGGCGTGGAAATAGTGCTCGAATAGTACTAGTACTGTACATAACTTATTAATTTGTCTCTGTTGGTTGGCAAACGTGCCAACCAACTTTCTCTTTTTTCCAACATCGAGCAACGGCATCAGCATCGATGCCAATCCGTTCCAGAAGTTCATAGAGACCTGATTCAAGAATAACTAATTCCAGTTGCCGTCTATGACGTTGAGGTTAATAGAGACATGATTGAAGACATTGAGGTTGATAATATGATAGTTTCGATGACAGAAAAGTTCCATAGTAACCCAATTAATGAACGTTTAACTTCAAGCAAACATGATGTTAATCAAATATGCTCTCAAGTCTCAACTTCAAAATCAAGCACTCTTACCATGTTGGTAGTAACCTGCATAAACTTCATTATTGACGACTCCATATTGATAGAGTTCATAGTCTTGAACTTTAAGTTCTACATCATGGAATCCATCCTTTCTGAACGAAAACATGGGGACTTGTCAAGAAATTTGTCCAAGGAACACAACTCAGATACTTCTAATGAGAAATAAATAAATAAAAGGTTGAAGAACTTTTTCTTTAGCAAAGATTAAATATAAATTGTTAAGAAATTTGTCTAAGGAATTTTGTGCTTTCGGAGTTCCAATCAAACTTCAAAAGCGTGAAAGCAATCCATTTAAGCTCTGAAACACATTATGATTTGAACTCCAAGCAATAAAATGCAAAACTTGTGCAAGCTTAATGAAATTTTCCTTTACCAAATATAAAACAAAAAATGTAAAATTCGTAAAGCACCACAGTAAAAATCTCGACTTCAAATCGTAAAAACGGGAAATAGAATTGAAGAGATGGAATTCGAAGATTGCAGTACCCTTTGCCACCTTCAAAGTCAAAAGTAGCACCATTCCCACACTTAATCTCAGACAAGGAATGCCGGAGACCCGAGAAAGAGAAGTTCCAGCATGGGGTTGCAACAAACTCAGAAGACGGCTACCGAAAAAAGATGTCTGCATGGCAGGTGCTGCTGAAGTTGCTCAACGAAAGCAACATTTTTCTTCAAGGAGATTGAGGAATTATTTTGTTTGCTATTGAGACAAAGATATTGTCACATTTCTCATTCAAAATAATCAAGGACGTATATATAGAGGTGGGCAAAACTAACCGAGAACCAGACCGCAATCGCCGTAGGAGCGGAACCAATAAATTAAGCAAGGGGAGTGAGGGCCAAACTTTTTCAGTTTGAGCAGAGTGGGTCGGGTCGGGTATGTAAGTTCAGATGCTATAGTAATAATTGAAAGAACCAAAACAAGCTGAATCAATCTATTAATAAAAGAGTAACAACCAAAAGCATTGACACTGGGCAGAATAGCGATTATTTGGCGGGTTAGTTTCACCAAGCGGATTGCAAGGAAAAACAATAGAAATTGCTTGAAAACCAGAGAAAACAATCTCTAAGTTTCAAATATATTCAAGGATGAAAACTAAATCCAATAACCATACTTTTATAGCCAAAATTCATGAATATTCAAATATATACCAATAGTCGGCTTTCTTACTACATAAATAACTTCAAAATTGTGAATTTGGTTGAACACCAATCCAGCAAAAAAAATTATAAAAAATATAATAAAAACCTTCCAAAAAAAATATAAAAACAATATCCACTATAATTAATAAATTGTCATCAAGGATCTACGGTGTAGTGATTAGTACTATTTCTTTTGAATCTAGCGACCTGGGTTTGACTTCCGGTAGGACCTCAATTTTATTCTTTTGGTTTTTAAAAAATAATTCATAAAACGCCGAAGGGGATCGAACATGTGACCTAAAGTTAAAAAGTATTGCACTCTACGAACTGATCTAAATGAGCCTTATACATTAATGTAAAATAAATATAATTTAAATATTTTAGGTTGGACTAAACTGTAAAAATAATTTTTTTATATGCATTAAACCATTTTTTAAAAATCATGGGGAGACCATGGTCCCCCTGCCTTCGCCCCTGGAAACCATACTGGAGAGCTGGTCTCGGTTCAAGATTTTGTAGAACTACGACTGGCGGTGCTAAAATTCGTCTCAAAAATCGTCCGGAAAAGTTAAAAAATATTAATAAAAAGAGCCATTAACGGTAGTTGGACCGGAACGCCAGTCATATTATTTTTTTAAAAAAAATTGGATGTGTGGGACATGGGTTAATGTGATTGTTGGGGACCCGAGACGAATTTGGATTATTGTGTGGTTTAAAGTAATTGGACCCTGCAATGTAAATACAGTGAAGCGCAATTGTATTGTTTCTTCCAATCAGATGTCCAAAATTGTATGGATCAATCTAAAAATGTAGGTGGAGTTAGAAGACTCATTGGTCATCTTTGTGTTAAAAAAAGATTGGATTTGAACGGTCAGATCGTGACATATGGGTTTTGAAACAGATTGTTCTTATTCAGTGACGATGTGCTATTTACAACACTGCACAACCTTGGTTTTATTGGCGATCGAAGGTCTCAACAAATTTCGATCGAACTGACATTTTAGCCAATGATAAAGGACTTATCCATCCATATTTTGACAAAAGGATATCAATTTCTAACGGTCCGATTGTGGATAACAGTTTCAGAACATAATATTCTCAAATTGAATGTTGGCATGCGAGCTATGGAGACCAGATCGAGCATATGGGATATTGCGCATGTGGGAGGTCACGGCCCCTGCTAAAAGAAACTAAGATGGATCTTCATTTTCCTTCTTATGTCTTTTAATTAAATTAGTCCATTAGTTGGTGAGAATTTTGAATTTTTATGTAATTATGTAATTTCCTACTTTATAGGAATTAAGATTGGATGGACTTCTTAGTTAGGTAAGGTCCAATTTTAATAAGATTTAAATTAGGTAGGGCTCAAATAAAGTCTAGGGATTAGAGTCCCAGAACCCTTAAAATTGTAGCTTATTTAAAGGCAGATTTTGCGGCTTTTCAAGATAATGTTTTACGTTGATTTCATTATGAGCTTTGAGAGAGATCTCTTTGTTTATTGAATTTTTATTTTAAAGAGAATTAGGTTGCATGCATCTTAGGGTACATATAAAGGTTGATTCTATTATACTTTTATTTATCATAGAGTAGATCCTCGGGTAAGAGTTTGATTGAACCTCTAGTTTACATTCATTTTTAGCTTAGTATTTGGTGGGTTGATATTCCATGTTTGATTGAGTTTCTACGGCATAATACGTTTCTTCCATCTCCGTTCTTTTCCATCCTTATATTTCATGTAACTTTTTGTTGGGTTGCATAATCTATCCTTTTATTTTTTGTTAATTTTGAAATTTACTTGATTCATGTGTTTCTCTTGATACAAGAATAAGTTCTCAATTCCATGTTTACATTCCGCGAGCAAAAATCCACATCACATTGTCTCATTAATACTATGGTTAGGGACGTTTAGTATTGATAACTTTAATTGGGGTGGTCCCATCATTACAACTCTTTATAATACACTATAAGTTATCAATGTTAGGCTTCACTATTTTTACATGCTATAAATAAATAATATAAATAAACAAGTAGTAAAGGTTGCTACAATCATATATATAACATTAAAGTATTAATACATAGGCCTAAGGTGATTTGCCTTAGGCATAACACTAACAAGGGGGGACACATGTTTTCCCACAAACCCTCTACAAATAAGGTGTTTAATCCAGAGAAAAAAAGAAAAAAACGGCGGAGAGAAGGAAATAGAAGAGAAACACTCTTGTAAAGAAAAGGTTTAGAAAAGAAATAAGTGAAATTCGATCAAGGAAGAATTTGCCCAAAGAGCAGCCTGACCCCGAAAATTACTTATTTTCAAACAAGCTTCAATTTTTTGATTTATTCTAAGAGAGGGGTTTTCACCTCAAACATATTTATTGCCTATTTTTTTCCATTTATTTATTTGATATTAATTCATAACTAAGTAGGACAACATTCAACCACACCACAATACAAACCAACTTATCTGAATTTTTCTGATGATAATTGAACTAATTGAATTCTAAGATAGATGAATGTGATCAGGATAGAGATTTTTTTGATAGGCCAAAATTCATTAAAAATAAATATTTACAGAAGGATAGTTTCGACCATAAGAGCACAGACCGCTCTTGTGATTACAACCAAAACTGCCCCAATGATACAGAAATAAAATACATCAGTGATCTCGATACTCCACTGCTTAGCAGATCGCCCGTATCTATTATTTTATTGCTCGTGTGATCAGGATAGAGATGAGTATTCTTAATTGTTAATCGGGAAATCGGCAGCAACCAGAGCGAAAAAATCCGGCGATTTTAAAACTAGAGGTTAAAGGTTTGCTCAAGGTTTGATACTAGGGGTTTTGAAAATTGGCAATTTTATTAAAAAATAATAAAAACAAAACCAACAGTTTTTTGGAGGTTTCAACTGGCCGGAAAAATCCCGTCGGGCTAACCGACTAAATTGTGTCTACAAACTGCCCAAACCGCCGTTCGGTGGTCAAACCCTAAACCCTAACATTTTTTATTTTTTAAAATTATTTTTAAGTATATAAGTTCTTAAGTTTTATAAGTTAATTAAAGTTTATAAGCTTTTTACATTTATAAGTAAATTAAGTTTATAATTTATATATGTTTTATATTTTATAAATTTTATAAGTTTATAACATTATAAGTTATATTTGTTTTATAAGTTTATAAGTTATATAAGTTTTTAACTTTTATAAATTTTATAAGTTTATAACTTTATAAGTCATATATATTTTTTTTTTATAATTTATATAAAATTTTAACTTATATAAATTTTATCAGTTTATAACTTTATAAGTTAATAAATAATATAAGTTTTAATTTTTATAAGTTAATAAATTTTATAAGTTATATAAATTTTGAACTTCTATGAATTTTAAAATTTATAAGTTGTATAAGTTTTTTTTAACTCTTTATAAATTAATAATTATAAGTTAAATTTCAAGCAAAACTAAACATACACAAAAAATAATAACAAAGAACTTTAAAATCCCAATCACTTCAAATTCTCTTCGTACGATGGCGACAACAACCTACAGTATCTCCGTCATCTTCCTTCTGAGAGTTTCTGCCGGAATAATCCCTCTCATTTGATCTCGTTCGTTCCAAATCCCACTCACCGGGGACGCGGTGCGCCTAGGGAGTCTGCTCTCTCGCACACTCCTCCAAACTTTATTACAACTTTAACTTACTTCAGCGTTCCTTAGATGTCGGCCTGGTCTATTCCGGCCAAGCAACTCAGGTTGATGAGGCCAGCGGCCATAAAGGCCGATAAAGCCCCCATAGTTGACCCCCCGCAGTTATACGCTAGACAACTCCTGTCCGCTTCTCAGCACCAGTGTACAATGTCTGCCAGCCGTGGTCAACAGGGTTCTCTACCGGCTGTCCCTACTTCTTCGCAGGAAGAGAGAGCTTGTAGCTTTTATTTGACAAATTTCCCTCAAGGTTGTGATGTTGATAGGCTACAAAATGCCTTGATACATCAAGGCACTATACTTAGCCTATCGATCGCACGAAAACGTAGTGTGCTTGGGCTTCCATTTGGCTTCGTGGAATTCGCTAAGGTGGAAGATGTAGATCTTATGATCTTTAAGCTCAATAACACTTGGCTAGGTTCCTATCGTCTTCAGGCTAACCTAGCGAGATATTCCAAGTGATTGGGCTCGGCGCCTCTGAATCGATCTGCTGGTTACAATGCTCGTCAAAAGCCGTCGCTCCCTAAAATGGGTCCTCTATCTAGTCTGGGGAAGCAGTCTCTAAACCATGATGAGCTCTCTTTAAGCTCCTCAGAGGAAGCGGCTCCATGGCTACAGGGTAGCTACATCGTTTCTCTTTGCGAGGACAGCAACTGCAACGATCTGCAAAGAAGCCTGAGAGCAGCTGGGTACATTAATGTTATTGTAAGCCAGATGGGTAAGGATAGGATCCTGCAGTGGGAGGACGAACCTATTGATCTCATTAATCTGCTTAGCAATGATAGGGACTGGATCAGTAGATGGGTCAAGGACATTGTACCTTGGTCACCTCAAGATCCGACTAGCAGTCGTTATTGCTGTATTCAGGTGTTTGGGCTGCCCTTACATGCTTGGTCACTTCATAACTTAACCGCAATTGGGAATAGGTTAGGGTCTTTCATTCGCTTGGATGTCAATACACTTGCCAAGCTGGATCTGGAGTCAGCCCGCTTAGTAATCAAAATCCCCCTTGGCCGAAAAATTGATCAGCAACTTAAGGTGCAAGTAGATGGCTCAACACACGTACTCTATATTAGGGAGTCTACTCACCCTGGTACCCAGTGGTATGCCTCGTTGGTAGGATATGGCTCCTCATCTGATTCAGAGTCCTCAGCCTCTCTGGACGCATCTCTTACTAGTTCTTCGGATCCAGCTGATGCTATGGAGAGGAGATTTACTGCTAAGTCGGTCCCCGAGCGTAATCAAGGTCCTAGCCCATTGTTAAGTCCTATAGTTGGGTTGGAGGTCCAGTCCGGCGGCAGGGATGGTGGTGCTAAACCATGGCAGCCTCCAAAGATTGGATGGTGGCCACCTTCCTTGGCTGATCTGAAGGCCAAGGTGGTTTCTCCCGATCTAAGTTGTCAAGCTCATCCTTCCCCATTGGATATTCCTTCGGTTGTTAACTCTTCCCCTATGCCTATTGCTGGCTATGTAACCGAAGTCCATCAAATCACTGAGTTTACCGTCCTGGATCCTTCTAGCACAATAGAGGCTGCAAACTCTTCTCCTCTGCCTAATACTAGTCAACATGAAGCTACCCTGTTAGCTACGAATCAGGTTGCAGATCTCCAGTTAGTAGCCTGTGATACTATCCAACCCTGTGTCCAAGCAGGTTACTCGGACTCTTCTCCTGGTCTATTACCAGTTGCAACTGCTCAGGATCATGTTCATATTGAGGATGCAGGGTTGGGTAAGGAGCCTATCCAGGCCGCTAGTGTACAGGCGATCATAGAACCACCCATCCAGGGGACTACTGATCTTCCTATCAAGGGTCTGGATAAACCAAATTCTATTCCGGAGGAGTTCCCTCCGCTATAACTTTTATCCGAAGTAATTGTTGCGAAACGTCCTCGGGGCCGGCCTAGATCTGTCTGCCAAAATCGCAAAGTCTCGAATACGAACAGAGATAGTAGCAAAGCTATGCTCGATGACTGGTTATGCCAGATCAAAGCTAAGTCATCAGTCAGTCTTCCTCTGCCTGTTCCGCCTCTGCGGTCACCCTTGTGACACCTCTCAGCCATCGACTATATCATGGATATAGGAGTTAAACTGGGTATTGACTATGGGATTCATCAACCTGAATTCCGTAGCAGATTAGTAGACATGACCAAGCCTCGCCAGGACATGGCAAGATACAAAGGGCCTGAGCCATCCACTTCCCCTCATAGGGCCGGCAGTAGTCGGTGCCCATGAAGTTGATCACCTTCAATGTGCGCGGATTAGGTCTACAGGAGAGAAAATAGCAGGTCAAACACCTCATAATAAAAGAAAAGGTGGATTTCTTGAGCCTGCAAGAGACTAAATTAGCTTCTATCGATAAGAATCTTTGCTCCTTTCTATGGCCGGATACATATTTTGACTGGTGTTATACTGGCTCAATTGGTTCATCGGGGGGCCTTCTCTGTCTGTGAATTAGCAAGAAATTCCTCGGAACTTCTATCTTCTCAGGTGAAGGTTTCCTAGGGGTAACTGGAATCTGTACAGGGGATGTCATTAGGTCTCATATGGTTAATATATATGGGCCTGGTGATCTTCAGAGTAAGTGTGCTTAGTGTAATGAACTGTCAGCCTGCTTGAAGCCGCTAAGACAAGAGAAGTGCTGCCTCATGGGCGACTTCAACGCTGTCTTAGACATTCGTGAAAGGAAAGGAGTGGCTAGGCATAACTATGCTCAAGAGGTAGCCAAGTTTAAGGAGTTTGTCACTGACTTGAACTTACAAGATCTAAGAATGGAACGCAGGAAATTTACTTGGTCCCTGAGGTCTCTGGCTGCGATGAGTAGGCTGGACAGATTCCTTGTGAATAAATGTTGGCTGGATTCTGCGGAGACATGGAGGCAGGCTGGTCTGGACAAACTTGGTTCAGATCACTGCCCTGTGAGCTTATTTTGTAAGCTCCAGAACTGGGGTCCAATACCATTTAAGGTTTGGAACAATTGGTTGATTGAGGATTCCTTTAATCACCTTGTAGTACAGTTTTGGAATAGCACTGATATTGAAGGGTTCTGGAGTTACAAGATTTGGATGAAGACCAGACTCCTAAAGGACTCAATGCGTGTGTGGAAGGCTGAAACTCAGGGGGACCTGGCTCAGGAAAAGCAAAATTTGATGCAGAGTATTAAGGCGGTGGAATTGAAGGCAGAACATACCTCATTGTCTTCTAATGATCAGTTAAGACTATCAATTCTATACTCCCAGTTGGACAAAGTTTCCTGGCGGCTTAACAGTACCACGTACCAGAAGACTAGGATTCAATGTCTTAAGGAGGGGGATGAAAATTCTGGTTTCTTCCATAATCATCTCAAATCCTCAAGAGCTAAGAATCTGATCTCAGGAATTTGGCACGGATCTGTGTGGCTGGAGAATCCAGGCTGTGTCAAACGCTGCTTTTTCGAACACTTCAAGGAAAGGTTCGCAGAAAAGCAAAAGGTGAGACCAACTTTCACTCTCCAACTACAAACTCTTGATCAATATCAAAGACTGTTCTTGCAGCAACCTTTCTCTGAAATGGAAATCATGTCTGCTATATCTGATTGTGGGAACAATAAAAGCCTGGGGCTAAATGGGTTAAATTTCCATTTCATCAAACATTTTCTCCTGGTGCTTAAGAATGATATCCTGCAGCTTTTTCTAGAGTTCTACCAGAGTGGAAAATTGGCTAGGGGCAGCAATGCTTCCCATATCGCCTTGTTGGCTAAATCTTCTAATCCCTTGTCTGTCAAGGACTTTAGGCCGATTTCTCTTATTAGCTGCATACCAAAGATCCTTGCAAAGGTCCTTGCCAATAGACTAAAAGTGGTCATGGATAGTTTGATTAGCCTAAACCAATCTGCCTTCCTCAAAAACAGAAAAATGTTGGACAGTGTGGTTGCAGCCAACGAAATAGTGGATGAAGCCAAGAAGCTCAAGCAGCCATCACTTATCTTTAAAGTTGATTTTGAGAAGGCTTTTGACACCATTAACTGGAAATTGTTGCTGCAAATCATGACCATCATGCACTTACCTCCTTGCTGGCTTTGGTGGATACAAGGAATTCTGTCATCAGGGTCCTCCTCTGTATTAATCAATGGGAGCCCAACTGAGGAGTTTTATCCCTCATGTGGAATAAGGCAAGGTGACCCTCTTTCCCCATTTCTCTTCTTACTGGCAGCTGGAGGCCTTTCAGCCATGCTCAATCAGGAAATCTCTCTGCATTTGTTCAATGGTCTGTCGGTTGGCAGAGGAAGAGTGACTGTTTCTCACCTGCAATATGCAGATGACACTGTCATCTTTTATCAAGCTAACTGGGAATCTATCCTGGCTATTAAGGACATACTCCTTAATTTTGAAAGCTTACAACTGC
Organism: Pinguicula moranensis; assembly: GCA_028565015.1. Taxonomy (NCBI): domain Eukaryota; kingdom Viridiplantae; phylum Streptophyta; class Magnoliopsida; order Lamiales; family Lentibulariaceae; genus Pinguicula; species Pinguicula moranensis. The sequence continues at coordinate 11,308 of JAOWBN010227310.1, forward strand.
ACAAGGAAAAGGGGGCCTAGGAGTGCGCAATTTGGCATCTTTTAATACGTCTATGCTAGGAAAATGGGGTCTACAAGTTTTAAATAACGTCCCTTCTTTAGCCACAGCGGTTCTTCTCTCCAAATATGGGAGTTGCAATAACTACTCTGTAGCTGGAGTCAGGGTACTCACCCCTGCTGACGGCATTGTAGTAAATGGTAGGCCTAGGGGAATCACTTATTCATCAGCGTGGTGGTGCGACATTCAAGAGGTTTTAAGGGGTCCGTGGTTCTTAGACAACATCGAACTGAAGCTAGGAAATGGGAATAGAATTAAACTATGGACGGATAAGTGGCAGGGTGGCTCTGTTTTGGCAGATAGATATCCTAGACTTTTTCAAAATGAGCTGAACAGAGATATATACATCTCTGAGGCAGGTTCCTGGATTGATAATAACTGGATTTGGTGCTGGAGATGGAGAAGAGAGCTCAGGATCTCTGAAGTCTCTGATTTCATAGAACTATCAGAGTTGCTTCAGAACTTATCGCCCGATCCCCTGTTACATGATAAGTTTGAATTCAAACTGAATCATCAGGGAATATACAGGGTTAAGGATGCTTACAATGTTATTTCAGCTGGCCTGCAGTTCCCCTTTGACCCGTCTCACATTGCTCTTACCAAGTTAATATGGGAGAGTGGGGCTCCAAAAAAGATTTGTATCTTTGTCTGGCTACAAATACAATCAGTCCTGCCAACAAAGGTGTTATTGAAGGACAAAGGTATTATCCCACAGATCGGTGAACGAACTTGCCCTCATTGCTCTATAGAAGATGAATCTACCATGCATCTCTTCTCGCTTTGCTCTGTTACTTGTAAGGTGTGGGAAGGAATCACTTCATGGCTCAATATACTGCCTCAATCCACTTCCCCTGTTCAAGCAGTCCCTACTCTGTTGGAACATTCCATGGTTGCTCTTCATGGTGTGAATAGATCTGCTTGGAACTCGGTCTGGATGGCTATGGTTTGGGCAATTTGGAAGGCAAGGAACAATGCTCACTTCTCCTCCATTTCTACTAATACTCAATTAATGCTTGGTGGAGTTCAAATAGATGTATGGTGGTGGTTGCGAGCCCAAAGGAAGTACTTTCCTTATACTCTGGCGTACTGGTTGAATAATCCTCTGGTATGCCTCTCTTCTCTTAATTCTTAGCTATATTCATATCTTCTTTAGTGTAAAGTGAAGAGTGGGAGGCATCTTTCCAATCCATCCTGGACTGATAGTTCACCTATTCAAAAATGGCCATTACAGCAGCAAGACATATGCAGGGATATCATTTTTCTCATATACATGATCATAGATCTTGACCTTAATCTGCTTGCAGTAGTTTGTATGCTGTTCTGTACAGTTGTCAGTAGGCATTAGACACAAACCAGGTGAAATTGCAGCTAGGTGGACTTGCTCCTCATCAACACTACTACCAGATGATACGAGGCAGTTTGGCCTTTCACCCGACA
>JAOWBN010227321.1:0-12799 GCA_028565015.1 Pinguicula moranensis
TTCTCCCAATACTGTATCATTTCTGAAGTTTTTTGTGGCACTCCTGAGTTCAGCAAATGAGAAAATTCTCAAATTTGCGTGAGATAACAAATCATCTGTGGGACCCTTATTCATCGAATCATCGATCCCACTTGCCGCAGAGGACCCGCTGTTCCCAGACACATTGCTGCTGATACCACTAGAAGACGACATGGTCGTCTGTGATACTACTTGCCCATGAAAAAAAAAATGAAGTCACATATCGTAAAATTGAATGAATAGAGCAAAAACTGAGAGGAGAGATCCTTCAAATCCGTAATCTGTATTGCAGGAAAATGAAGTACCTGAACCGGGTTTCTCATCGGAGGGATGTTCTTGAACAGCGGAGCTTGAACTCCAGCAAAGTCCCATCACCAGGAGATTAGACTTGTTACGATCTTGAGTCTGCAAAGCTGATTATGCGAGGATTTGATTGCAGTTGAGGAGTTCCTTCTCTTCTTCTTCTTCTTCTTCTTCTTCTTCTTCTTTCTTGTGGTGTGGTGTGCGTTTGTGTTGTCTGTGAAAAATGGTAAGTTTGAATCTGTGGAATAAATTAGCACTCACTCCTATTGCGTCATAACCATTCCATGGCTTTTAGTTCACACTTCCCTGAAATAAATAAATAAAGCTCTATACTCTGACCATTGGATTTGACTTTGGTTCCTCTGAATTGATTGCGTCTCAAGAAAAACGAAACGTGCAGTAGAACAAGTCAAGTCAAATATGGTGTGCGGAGAAAATGGAAGCCATGAATTTGTCTACCAATCAGGTGAAGCTTTGAAGCTTTCACTTCACACTATGTAAGAGCCACGGGGAGGTGGGTCAATGACTCAATGCAATGAAATATATACATCCTTACGCCCGGGCTGGAGCCAGCTTTTTTATCTAGGGGGCAAAAATTTTTTTTAAGGAGCAAGCTAAAATGTGGGGGGCCAAAATAATTTTTTTTTAAAATATACCTATTTTTTTTTATTTTTTTTTTCTTGGGGGACCATGGCCCTGGTCCCCCTAGCTCCGCCCTGCTTACGCCAAGTACATAAAACCAAGTCAAGTTCGGTAGTTCAAAATAATGCAGGGGTTGACCAAAACACGGGATCAAGAACGACACAAGGAAATGACGAATTCAACTGACACATACAGAGAGAGATCTATGGATAGGATAGATGATCTTGTTTTGTTTATAGGTAGTAGATAGGGATAATCTTCTCGTTATCTATCTATGGATAATCTAAAAAGGAGAAATGATTCCTTTACTAGTGAAAATAATATGATTACCATTTCATTATTATTTCTACCATGGAAAACTAATTATATGCAAAAGTTAGATAGCTGGATACCAAAAATGATTGAACAGACCAGGTCCCCCATTAATTTGGATTTTGGATGGAGGCAAAGGTAGGATTATAGATTCGGGAATGAGAAACATAATTCCGAGGCAAGACACATATTCAAAGGGAAATGATAGATTTTATATTGTAAAAAAGATTTAGAACAAATATTACACTAAGAAAATGTGGACCCGATCGTGGGTCGTGCCTGTCCTACGGATCCTAATAAAAAGAAGTATCTAAATTATAAGTTCCATTTTTTTTAACACAAAAATACGGCCCTAGCGATTTGAGCCACTAATTTAAAGTGAAATATTTCGAGTTTTGTTCCAGTATTCTTTAGTTGATTTTTTTTTAAAAATAAAATAAAAAAATAAAAAAAATAAAGAATTGTGGATCTCAGGCCAAGTCCCGAGATTGGCATCCTATATTTGGGTCTGGTCTAAGACATGCGGTTCCATCAGGTCTGGGATGGGTCTGGCATGTGAACCCGTTTGGCAACCTCTCCTCTCCCCATGGTTATCCACTGGTGAAAATTTTCAACCCCAGTTCATTGGATGATCAAATTATTTTTCAATACCATTGGTTGTGGGTTGTCCTAAAAACTTCAAAGTGACCAGATTTGGTCATTTGGATGAAAATTTTCAACCATAGTTCACTAATTTTTTTTCTTTACAGTTTGGTTTCCCCATAACATTGTAATTATATTTATTTTAGATTAATGTATAAGTGTTTGGACTAGTTGGTAGTGCAAGATTTTTAATCTTGTAGTCATAGGTTCGATCCGCCTGTGTGCTTTATCAATTTTTTTTTATTTAAAACCAAAAGCAGAAATTGAGGTCCTACTTGGAGTCAAACCTAGATTGCTGGATGCAAAGTTCAGAGTGTTAACCACTACCCATAGAACCTTAATGACATTTTATCAATTCTAATAGGCCTTGTTCTCATATCTTATTCGGATAGTTTTTTATTATATATATATATATTTATAATTTTTAATATAATTATTTTTTAAAGTTTAAAATTTTGCTAGATTGATGGTCAACCAAATTGGTTGATTTGACTAGTTTTGACTCTTTCAATTTTTTATTATGTATTTTTAATAGTTTTTTTATTATATATATATATTTTTTACAGTTATTTAATATAATTGTAATAGGTTGATTCAACTTATTTTCACTCTTCTAGTTTCTGTGGCCACATTTGAATGTGTATACCCGACTGGATCAGACTTGGCCCGACACACTCTGGTTAAATCGAAAAAATTTGCCCCCTTCACTTAATTTTCTTAATTGGTCCTTACCCTTCCCTCACTTAATTTTCAGATCGGCTATCAATATGGGTATTATGTGGACACCTGTTGTTCAAGCTATTCGTCGCTCACCTTCACCGATGCCGTTACCGACATTTAGATGAATGTTGAGGCTGCTCACCTTCACTGAACACGATGAAGCATTGGCTCGGTCAAAGCCACGGTGGATAGGGTCACCGATTCCGCTACTCACATGACACTTTCTCCCGCCATTCTTGATAAGGTTGCACATTATGCAAGTAATGCATGTATTGTAGTTAGCATTGTTCCATTACCCCACATCGATACCAATTCCTCTTCTTCCTTGCTTCCTCTATTTGATGTTCTTGTGATCCCAAGTCTCATCAAATTTTTTTATCCATTAGTAAATTAACCTCTGAACTTTTTCTTGGTATTATCTTTATTGATCGTTGCTATTGACCCCGTGGCCCATGTGGCCTGGGCAGCTGCAACCAACAATGACCCTGCTGTAGCCATATCCTCTGCCACTGCACAGACTGTTCAGGCAACCTCCATACCTTCTACTACTATTTTGACTTCAGGCAACTCATGCTTAGGATGTATAAAGAAGACACCACACCTGCAGCCATGTTACATCTAGTTGTTAGGACTGCAAAGAACACTGGCAATATTAGTTTCATATTCATGCATGCTGTTCTACAAATGCAGGCGTATGTAGAATGTAAAATATGAAGCAAACAATAACAATATGCGATGTATTCTTCCATGTTCTTCATCTTCTCAAATATAGGTAAACCGCCATAGTTGAAGCAATATTTTCATAGTATCAGAGCTTTCATGGCTTCAAATGCCTATTTGGTCAATTTTGCTAGTTTCCTTTCACCTGCTATATATCTGCTAAATGCCTCAATATCCTATTGTTGTTCCACTGTTATCAATCCTTCCTACGTTATCACATAATCTCACCCCAACAAACAAGTCCATAAAAGCTTCCCTGCCTCTCCATCCTTTATGTCTTCCCACAAGCACCATCAAATCTTTACTCTCACTAACTCAGCTCGATGCGTGGTACACCGCAATCACCTGTAAAGTAATGAAATAGTCATCTTTCTGAAGAGATGCCAAAAGTTACGAAAGGAGCAATCAATACTCAACTCCTTACAAACGACGCTGACCTATGATGCATCCTCTACCGTGGGAAAAGAAAAAGGAGTTATAAAGTTGGATATGTACATTGAGAAGAAAGTTCGAAGGGTGCTAGCGCAGTGCATCATCGAAGATGTGCTACCCTTCAAGATTGTAGAGAGGTCAGGCTTCATTAAGTTTATCAATTTTCTTGAGCCTCGGTTCAAGATGGTTTCTAGGTTGACCATTGCGCGAGACTACATGGGGTCTACCTTTCTGAGTTTAATCGGTTGAGGACACAATTGTTAGATTTGTGTCCTAGGGTTTGCTTGACCACGGACACATGGACATCGGTGCAGAACATCACTTACATGTGTGTAACATCACATTTCATCGACACACATTGGCAGCTGCACAGAAGAGTGCTTGGGTTTAGGAAGATTACCGATCACAAAGGTAAATCACTTTCGAATGAGCTGGAAAAGGTAATGAAAATCTGGGGACTTGATAATGTATTGACTATGACTGGAGACAATGCATCAAACAATGACACATGCTTGGATAATTTGAGGCAGCAATGTTGCGAATTTTAAGCTATATAATCAATGCTCAAATAATCACAAAATAGGATAAAAATACCCTAAAATCACTATAAACTGCTAGAGGAAGACGTCAATTATAGCAATAAAGGGGTCAAAACCACAGAAAGACAAAATAAACTCTTAACACTAATAACATGCGCAAAATAACAAGAAGAAAATTTAGGTATATAGTGACCGAATAGGAAATAAAAATTCATAAAATTAAATGCAGAATTAAATTGAACTACGAAAAGAAAGAAAAAGTACACAGGTTTTGTTAAAATTTAATGAGACAAAATTACACTTAACGTGTTTTGGGTGGCTAAAACACACAAGATCAAATTAAAAGTCTCTAGTCTGATTTTATGGTAATAGGAAAATGTTAGTTTTTCACTCTAATATACTGAACATGTAATTAGAATTTTAAATCTATAACATACTAAACATATAGCATATAAATTAATCCTCATTATACTAAAACTCTAACGGTTGCATTATAAATTTTAATATAACTTCTAAGCACATAAAAACAATATTCCACTCTAAAAAACCCTCCATTTTTCAAAAGAAATCTTTCAGAGTTTCTACACTAACTATGTTCCCAACTTCGTAACTAAAGAGGTAATCGATTTTGGGCTTGAACAAACACGTTTTGGTATGCACAAAACCTGCAAGTTGTAAATCAAGACATTAGTGTAAAATATAGAGCATAAAACCGAACCAAAAGAACATAAAATTCAATCAAAGTGTGATGCAACCACCCTACTCCACATTAGGAGTAAATAAATTATTAGCTTGCATGGTTGATGATTGCGTCATGAGAATTTTGAAAGAAAACTTCATCAATGTGAATAGATAATTTATTCTGAAATTTTCCCAAAAATTACAAAATCGTATGAATCACCCAAAAAGAAGAACTCAACCAAGACTAGAGAGGAGAGCCTACAAAATTCGACCTCCCCTCCTATCTAAGTCCACCTTTATTTAAAATTATCTAAAACTAAGTCGTAGAATCTAAATATAATTAGAAAACACGTTAAATTTTACACTAACAAATTTATTCTAAACAATATTAATTAATCTAGTACTAGAATTCTTATATTCTTGGCAACCTTGTAGACTTCTTCATGCCTTCACCAAATCACACCCTTCGTTCCTTATCATGTTTTTCCCTTGCTTGGAGGGTAAGCCTCGCGGTTTTCCTTTCATGGCCTCAGACTTCGGTATGTTTTGCATTTTAGACTCCTTTTGGGTCGAATCACGAGCTGGTGTCATCTACAAACATGTGGTACATCTTTGGGGCTTTCTATTGATATATTGAAAGTCCAAATCTGATATTTGGATCTCAATGTATGTCTCACCAACGTAGACTTCACATAATAGAATAGTTACTGGACAATTTTGCCAACTGAAGTTTAAGCTCTATTTTGTCCACTGTAGAGTTCGAATTTGAAAGCGTGATCTTCATGGAAGTTGCCTCCTTCCACGCATTGCATGTGTATCATGTACGTTCATATTAAACATTCCTAGCTCAAGTTTTGATTTTTTTTAAGTCGGCTTGTCAACACTCGAAATTTTGCTCGTGCCTCACCAAAAAATCGTCAATTTTGCTCAATAATCATTACTTGCACATAGAACACTACCAAAACATAAATCATGCCATGAAAATACTAAATCATACCTAAATGAGTGTAAAACACACAAAGCCATCATGAAACCATCTAAGTAAAGTTGTATTATTTGAATCACATCAAACAACAACTAAAAACGTTTAGGGATAGAGTGGATGGAGTGCTTGGGTAGTACCAAAACTTACATATGAGATGTACCGCACACGTCTTGAACTTGATTGTGCAAGATGGACTGAAATAGATCGATCACTCTATGCAAAAGATGAGATATATGGTGAAGTATGTCAAATCTTCACCTCAGCTGTGGGAAGATGCATTCAAGAAATGTGTAGAAGCTAAAGGCTTAAATTCAAAGACTTTTTTTGCAACTGGATGTCTGCACAAGGTGGAATTCCACCTATATTATATTGATTTTTGTGGAGAAACATCGGGTCGTATTCGTAGAGTTGTTGGATATGGATGATAGGAATTTGGTAGGGTATTTGATGGAGGTTAGAGATGGTTTAAAAATGGCAGTGGGGATGCCTAAAAATTACGACTGGGAACGCATCAAGAAATTCATCAGTTTCTTAAAATTATTTTATGAAGCGACCTTGACTTGCTTCACCTCCAAGACATGCACTGGACCAGACACATCTTTTTCAAGGAGTTGGCCAATATAAAGATGCAGTTAGATAATTTTATAATGAGCGATGTTGACAGGTTCGCAGTGATGGCCAGTGAATGTAGGTCACGTTTTATAAATATTGGAAAGAACTTAATGTGGAGGACCCGAAACAGAGGCTAAACATGTATTATTCTTACCTTATCTATTTTTTTATTACTTTTTTGTATGCATAGTTACTTACTGCAATTTGTTTTAAATATGAACATGTATTTATTTGTCGCTAACGTTCTTGAACCTAAGTATAAGCTTGGTTGGTTCGAGTATTGATTTAGCCGAAATATGAGCAATGATTCCAATAGAAATGTTCTTGCATTGGTTAGGAAAACGATAGAAGATCTTTATGATGAGTGCAGATCGATGTATAGTAGATCTTCTACCAAACAAGGTGGAAAGGTAAGTAGCTCGACTTACCAGCGTCAGATGACTTCGGTGCTTTCATGTCCATCAAAATGCAATTGGACCAACACACTGAGTTGGATCGGTATCTGATGGAGAGAAATGTGCCTTTAACAACTTCATATGAGATTTTAGAATGATGGAATGTTAATGAATTCAAGTATCTCATACTTGCTAGAATGTCATGCAACGTTCATGCCATTCCCATTACAAATTGTGCATTCAAAATTGGTTTTTAGCACGGGAGGCCGGTTTCTAAGTGTTTTTAGAAGTTCATTGGCACCAAAGACAATTGAGGGGTTGATTTGTGCGCAGAATTGGTTGAAAGAATCCATTGAGATATTCCACCACCGTGATGGGATAGAGGACCTGGAGACATATATCCTTGACACAGGTGATAACTGTTTTATTTTAAATCTATTTACGTCTTACTTAATTATTTACCCTCTTTAAATACATATGGATTATGCAGAGATGGAAGAAAATCCCAAGAACATAATTGAGGGGGTGAGAACCTATATATCCATGATCAAGATCATGCCAGTTGCAGTTAAACTTAAATTATCAACATCTTGGATTTAGAATCCATTTTATGATCTGAACTTATTTTTTGTGTTCATTAATACTTGATTGTTGCGCATTAAACCATACTATTATAGTGTTATGGTTGAATTTGTTGATTTACATTGAAGCGTAGGCGACTAGGCGTGAAAATTATCGTATCATTTTGGCATTTTTAATCATGCTTCATATTTGTACATGCTTTTTTTGATTAATTATTACTAAAATAACAGAAGGTATACTAGCATTTTTTTTTAAAAAAAAATGCAATATTTAAACCTGTACAAAAAACTTACGATTTTGGGTAAAAAAAAAACTTAAATCCTAAACCCTAAATAAAAAAATAAAAAAATTATTTTTTTTGTTTTCGGTATGGTTTCGGTAACAATAATACGTTACCGAAACCGTTTGGCATGGGATCAATAATCCCCATTATCGATCCTAAAAACCATTTGCACAACCCTAATTTATAGAACCTTCAACCCATCTAAATGCCCTATTTAGAGAACTGTGATCCACCACATCATCATATTCCTCACTATCTTCAATGGAATCAGATTCTCTATTTACTAAATTCATATAATCCCTTCTCCCAGAAAGAGTACTATCCTCAGCAATTCAATGAACTTTCTCAATATTTGCAGTACTATAAAAAAAAGATGGTATTCTGTGCAATCCACCCCAGAAAGTTCTTCTACGACAATCCACCACAGAAAGTTCGTTTGCACATCTAAAAATTCCATGATGGGGAGAGGACTCAAGAGAACAGTCATTTCAAACAAATAATAGAGGGAATTTATCTTCCTTGTAAATTCCACTATACAAAATAGAGAATGAGCTTGCGGCTGCGTGGGGGATATGGAAAGAGCGTAATTCCTTCAGATTTGATGCTGAAACAGGTGCAATCTTGGCTCTGGATTGGATACAACTCAATCTTTAGGAATGGCTAAAAGCTAATAGGATGCAATTTCGGGGGATCAGCTACATGGACTGGATAAGAACTCCGACTCTATGTTGCTCCTTTCTATTCAGGTGATTGTGATGATGTAAAATTCTGGAGATAGGTTGCTTAGGCAACATTTATTACTAATATGTAAATATCTTGAACACTTGTCCTCATAATGCAATTTTAATCATTAAAAAACAAAAAAATAGTGTGTGAGCTTGGAACTATTCCGCTGGACAATTTCAGTTTGTGCATTCCAAAATCTCCAGGATCAAAGATATGCTCAAACTCCTCATATCCCTTAAACTTAACACTCCTAAATGCATCCATATTTAAATTAGGAAAATAGCTCACATCCACATTCATAATTTCAATATATTTTTCCTCAATATAAGTGACAACATCCGATTCACTATCACTCGGCTTCAAATAATCAAATCACATTTAACCTCTAGTTGTTCGTTTTTTGTGATGAGATTTCACAAATGAATATTCTCAATTTCAAGAGAAATAGGAGCTCGGCTGATTACGTCAACAACTAGAAAATGTTTAAGAAAATGAGAGGGATATGAGGATTCTGAAGGCTAAGTGTAAATCTCCTCTATAACCATTGGAACCTCCACTTGTTGGGCTATAATTTCATATTTCAAGTCTGGTTTCTCACTGCAAGTGTCATAAAGTTGTGGTGCCACAAATCTAGATGCAGTTTGCCCCAACTTTGGTAGCTCAGAAAAATCATCTTCCACAAGATAAAATTCCTTTGGTTTCGGCACTGCAAACAGATCTATAGGTTTCTCGTCAATAGCCAAGAAAGCTAAATCAGATTTCTATGAAGGCATTAGGTCTTTCGCTAGAGCCGTTTGATTTCTTTCGATCATTAGCTCATTAAATTGGATGCTCAAATCTATCAGTTGATGGTGAAAGACTATTGAATTCTTCTATTTTTGGGCATGGAACCTACCCATATTTTGTAAAAAGAAATAGAAGGTGGTTGAATCAGTCAACTTGTAACAATCCAAACAAGAATTGGCTGAATTAATAAGAAAAAAGGGGGAAAATTTTAGAATGTTGTAAAATAAGTGATAATAACAATATGATGAATACAAAGGATAATAGGTATCCGGAAGATTACTTCTCTACTCCAAAGAACAATTTTACACTTTTTTTCTCTATATTTTGTTTCTGTTCTAAGGCCCTATTTATAGAATTTAACTAGGGATGTTTGCCATTTCTCTCTTGGCATTTGTTTCATTGCCAAACCCATTTGTCACTTTGCATGCATCTTCTCAAACATTTGGGCTTTCCTTCTTTGCATGTTTGAGATTTAGCATAAGAAGCTCTTAGGTAATTACATCTCCTATACTTTGTATGGGGTTTTATTTCATAGATGGAATATTCATTCCACAATATTTTAGAAATTTTGGAGAGATTTAGAAGAGAGCTCGTGAAGCTTGGGAGAGGAAAAATATGACAAAGAAAACTAGATATTTGTTACGAACTAATTAACACACCGTATAAACAAAGCAAGAAATATTGTACGTATGAGCAAATGAATATTCAAAGAACATCAAAATTTTCTTCTCTTATTTCTTCTCTTCTTCTCTTGTGCATTTTCAACCAACATATGTATATATTTATACATGCGGAAGGAATGGCCGACACATTCGTCACATGCCTCATTTTTAAATTTTGATACTATATAACACTATTCCATTTGACATTCAACAGTATTCAATTTGACTTGCAAATTAAATGTTCGTCGTTGGGGCATTTACTCCATAACACTCTCATTTGAATGTCCATCCTATCATGCGTCGTTAAAACCTTACTAGAAAAATCCTATGTGAAAAGTCCTATTAAAGGAAAAAGATTATATGATTTTATCATTTTCCCCTGTTGAACACATCTTTGAGTTTTCTCATTCCGATCCCTTTGACCAAATTTTCAAAAGTTGCAGTAGATAGTGTTGTAGTAAACAAATCTGTTAGATTGTCACTTGATCGAATTTGCAGAATATTTATATCACCATTTTCTTGAAGGCCATGTGTAAAGAAAAAATTGGGTGATATATAATTCGTTCTATCCTCTTTAATGAATCATTGTTTCAATTGAGCAATGCAAGTTGCATTATTTTCATAAAAAATAGTTGGAAAGTTCTTCTTGGTCTCCAAGCCACACATCACGAATATATTGGGTTATGATCCTTAACCAAATGTATTCACGACTTGCTTCATGAATTGCAAAGATTTCTGCATGGTTGGAGGAAGTAGCGACTAATGTTTGTTTAACAGAACGCCACGAAATAGTTGTACCTCCACAAAGGCACAAGTAAATAGATAAACCGTCTGAGATCTAACTTTGTGTGGATCTGATAAATATCCAGCATCAGCATAACCAATTAGTTCTGGATTAGATACACTGGGATAGTATAAACCCATATCCATTATTCCTCGAAGATACCGAAAAATGTGTTTGATTCCATTTTAGTGTCTTTTAGTTCGAGAAGAACTATATCTTGCGAGTAAATTTACTGCCAATGATATATTAGGTCATGTATTATTAGCAAGATACATTAGTGCTCCAATTGCACTAAGGTATGTCATATGGTACTTCAGGGCCAAGAAGTTTTTCACCGTCTTCATTAGAGCAGAATGGATCATTTTTCATATTAAGTGATCTTACTATCACTGGTGTACTTAATGGATATGCTTCATTCATATAAAATCTTTTGAGTACTTTCTCTAAATAATTAGATTAATGCACAAAAATTTCTTCAGTCCAATGCTCAATTTGAAGACCTAAACACAATTTTATTTTTCAAGGTCTTTCATTTCAAATTCTTTATTCAGACAAACTACTGCCTTTGATAACTCGTCAGGAGTTCTAATAATATTAAGTCATCAACATAGACAACAATGATGACAAGTTATGATCCATACCTCTTTATAAAAATATATGGGCATATTGGATCATTTTGATAGCCTACTTTAATAGGTATGTGCTCAAACAATTGAACCACATACGTACGGATTGTTTCAGTCCATATAGGAATTATTCAATTTGATTGAATAAATCTCTCAAAAATTTGAACTTTATGCTTCAGACACTTTAAACATTTTAGGGATTTTCATATAAATATCCTTTTCTAGTGAGCCATATAAATAGGCTGTCACTACATCCATCAGTCCCATCTCAAACTTTTCATGAATTGTCAGACTTATCAAATAACAAAATGTGATTACATACATTATGGAAGAATTCTGTTGATAATCAATGCCTAGTCTTTGGGTAAAACTTTGCGTGACAAGTCGTGCTTTATATCGCATGACTTCATTTTTCTCATTTATTTTTCACACAAATACCTATTTATATCCGATTGGTTTTATACCTTTTGATATAAAGACTATTGATTCAAAAACTTTACGTTTCTCTAAAGAACTAAGCTCTGAAGCAATTATTTCTTTCCATTTTGGCCAATCATGTCGGCGCATATATTCCTCCATAGATGTAAGTTAAATATCCCCATTCTCTTTCATTATATCGCATGTTATATTATTAACACAAATATTGTTGACATTTATTTCACCTCGGTTTCATCTTTTTTTGTTATGACATAATTTATGAAAATCTCCTCATTTTTAGGTACCTGAATTTCTTTATTTATGTCATTTGCCTCTTCTGGAGTATTACGGGTCTCTGCTGAAGATTTCATTTTCTCTTTTAGAGTATTACGGATCTTCGTTGGAAATTTTATTTCTTCTACTGGACCATTCTCTATGTTTGCTCCTTTTATTTTTCGAGGATTTTATATCTTGGGAACAGATTGATTTTCCACATTTCATGCGTGATTTAGACTCATTTTCCATAAAAATTTGTCCTTATGGGACATTAAGTTTAATCGGAGACTAGTATATGAAACTTGGTTATCGTCTTCAGATCGGTAAACGCATTTGTTAATTGATTTGCTAAATTTTGCAAATGAATAATCTTTTGAACTTCAAGTTGACATCGTCGAGAACGAGGATCAAAATGTTATAGTGAAGATTAATGCCAGGATATTGTCTTTTCCAGTTGTTTATTTTATCCCCTATGCCCCGTTTGGCGTCCGGCATACACCGAGTTTAGTCGAGGTTTCCTATCGTATACCCCTTTTTCCACCCGTTTGGTATCCGTGTCGTGTTACACACCTGCCCGGAGTTTACACTCCGGGCAGGGAGAACTTTAGGCAAACTCAGCCTTTTTCAAACCCTCCTGCGAGAAGGGTTTGTGCAAA
>JAOWBN010227332.1:0-24696 GCA_028565015.1 Pinguicula moranensis
AAAAATAACTCTTCATTTTTTCAAAAAAAGTTCTTATAATCCAATTATAAGCATAAGAGCGTCTGCGCAAAACACCCCCTAAGCACATATCCTAAATTGAATGCGAACATTTCCACGAGGAATAGTACATGCTGACGGAGATTCTGATTCCCTGCCAGCACGTGCCAAACATTTGACATTTCAGCTTAGACAAGGACTATCTTCGAACTTGTGCGCTGCAAGGATTTTCAACACGATTCGTTTACAATTTTCTTTTAAGGATCTTTTGGTCCTTCTTGGTGCCAATTACATGTAGTTTGTCTTTGTTGTTGTTTTGATATGGAGAAATATGGCCAGATGCAACTGATTTTCACCCGGTCTGTTTTGTATTCATACTTCTTTTCTCATTTTTCTTCTTCTACTTCTCCTTTTATAGTTTTTGACTGTTTTATAAAAATTATGAAAAAAATTAAAAAAGTTATATAAAAAAGGTTTCTAGTCAACTTTTTTAAGATAACTAAATTATAATGTAACTGATATAAAGACTCAAATACCCCTGATTTTATAAAATAATAAATGAAAGTTAAGAATTAAAAATATAACATAAACCTATTTTCAACAGATTTCTTTTCCCAAAAGTAGCGGCACAATTTTTTGGTCAAATAAGGATGAATCTCTTTATCCCAAAAGAAATGGCACTATTTTTTGCCAGTTTTTTCCCACCGATCTCATTTCTCTCATTCTATAGGTAATTGGCTATTTTTTAAACGAGGGAAAAATAGCCGAAGAATATTTCAGTTTCAATCAGAGGTAGGAAATATATTGTCCTAGTTCGTGTTGAAAAGTTAATTGCGAATTCAAAATTCTTTTTTCTGGCCAAGATAATGGTAGCTTATGAGTTATCTTTTTCTATTCCTCGTGGGTGTTTATTATTATCGGCTTGAGAATTCGCTCATTTGCTATTATCAATCTGGTTCCTGATATTTTGTGTTGAATGTGTGTGATTATGGGCTAATTTGGGATGATTTTTTGTTTGAAGGAGATTTTTTTGCGGCATCTGAGGAGCCGTATGAGGTGAAAATCGCATGTACAATTTTGTTATTACGATGGAAAAAGTGATCTTATTATTGACTAAGGTTATCTAATAGTCCAAGTACAACTGATATAGTTGAAGTGTAGTCAAAATATGGTTTTGGGGGATTGAATTTGTGGCGTCAACCTATGGGGTTCATCGTTTTTTTTTAATTTCTTCTCTAACCGAGTGTGAAAGATTACCTTTTGATTTACCAGAAGCAGTAGAAGAATTAGTAGCAGGTTATCAAACTGAAGGCATCAAATTTGGTGGCTAATTCGGTGAAGGAGCATCAGTTTTGTCATGTTTCTTGTTTATTTGCTTTGTGCTATTTAATCATATGGCCAATTATTTTCAATTTCGTCTTCGTTTATGAACATGTTGTGGCATTGTGAATAGTAGTTTGGGTGTAGGAGGGATGAAGAAAATTTCATTCTTCTATTTTTCCAGCAAGAATATTTTCGAAAATGTGATGCATTCAAAGAAAGCAATTATGTGAAAATATTTCACTTACGCATTTTTTTTTATGTGGATTGGCTAAAGAAATTGATGATAATGTTGGTAGTGACTTACAGCAAAGTAGAAAATAAAACTGGGTTAAAATGAGGGCTTATTGAGGCTAATCTTGTTTCGAGTTCGTGTTAAAAAGTTATGAACATAACATCTATTTTTTTCAGCAGCATGCTATCCATTATCATTGCAACCCTAATTCAACATTTTCTGATTAATGTGCTTTTACCAGGATGGATTCTCATTCTAACCATATTAATGGGAACATTGATGATGACAACGATGACTCAATAGTTGAAATTTGTATGGGAATTGTAACATAATATGATAGATTTCTAAACAGACAACGCTCTCATGCTAGGCCATTAAGTGGTTGGGCAAACTTGTCGAACATGTTAAACTGTGAGAATGGTCGATGTTGTTATGAAAATTTGAGAATGAAGAAACATGTATTCTTCATGTTATGTAAGACTTTAGTTGATGATTATGGCCTTAAAGCTACTAGAAGTATCACCATAGAGGAGCAGGTGGCTACGTTCTTGATGACAGTTGAAACAAGGCAAGATAATCGACAACTTCAAGAATTTTGTCAAAGGTCTGGCTATACTATAAGCAAAAGTTTTCATCGAGTATTGCAAGCTTGCATGAAAATGTCTAAGGACTAGATTTGTTCATTCACCGAGTCATCAATTGTTCTCCCTTATATCAAGAATAATTATAAATACTATCCATATTTTGAGGTATAATTTCTTTTTATAATGAAAAGTAATTTGGTTGTCATTTGATATAATTGATTTTCTCAGAAATAATGTCATTTTTATTTTTAGGATTGCATTGGTATGAATGGTACCCATACTCTTGCGAGGTTGCCGTCCAGCAATCCCATTTATTGGCCGAAAGGGTGCACCACACAAAATATTTTGGCAATATGTGATTTCGATCTCTATTTTACTTATGCAGTAGCTGGATGGGAAGGAAGTGCACATGATACCAGGATTAATGATGTATTATGAGATCAGAGAAAAAGAATTTCTAATCCCTCCACAAGGTTTTCTGCCAACATTTTCTTATTCTATTTTAGAATTTGTCCTCTACCTAAAAAAAGTTATCTTTGGTTCTTACAATGTCATTAGAAAAATATTATTTAGTTGATGCGGGATACCCTAACACAGTTGGATTTTTGGCACCATACAAAGGCAAAAAATATCGTTTGCCAGAATTTCCTCAATCCTATGTATAATAATCAGTCTGAGATTTTCAACCACGTCCACTCATCTTTGTGATTTGCTATCGAGAGATCATTTGGTATATTGAAGAACAAATTTCATATACTCAATGATATGCCGATGAGTTTAAAATTCGATGACCAAGTAGCACTTGCTCCAGCGACTATGGCGATACATAATTTTATTCGTCGAAAAGACTATGAAGATAAAGACTTTCACCAATCTGCTTGTGATACAAATGCAACAAACTTTTCTAATGGTGAAAGGGATCATGGTCTGGCCATTAATTGTAACAATGAAACAATGAATCTAATACGGAATAATATATGTACGATGATTAACTCATTAAGAATTGTTGGTTGATCTTTTGTATTTACCCATTTCAGTGCCAGCAACTTAATTAGAAGAGCTTGTTGAATTTCAAAGATCATGTTGCTTTTAAGTTCAAGATCGCATCATCAAAGTATGTTTTCAAACAATGTTCATATTGATACTGATACTAAAAGGCATATGAAATGGGTAAATACAATGCTCACGAGCCATCAAAGTATATTTTCAAGCTCATCAACTAAATAATACAATGCTTTTCAAACAATGTTCTCGAGTCATCAAAGTATGTTATCATGCTCATGGTGAAAGATGCTAAAAGCCATCATGAACTTTTCATTTATTTTAACTTGAACTCACTGTACTGCTGAATGAAAAGAATAAATGGAAAAAAGTCAACAATGTTCGTATTGATATTCATATAATCAGTGACAATTGGAAAAAGCAAACAATGTTGATATTGATACGTAAATGCAGCTAAAATATCAAAAATAACTATTTAAAGGTTTCATAGGTTTACTGAAATGGTTCTAGTGTCCAAACAAATATAACTGATAAAAATAAATCCAGAGTCACATGTACGATCCTGAATTACTTGTATAAAATGAGTTGATCTTTGAAGTATCTTTTCCAAGCCTTTTGACCAACCATATGTAGCGATACTCATTTTCGGAAATGGACATAAATGTCTCCCGTGCTGAAGAATTTCCTTCAAATAATTCTGTGGCAGAAAATCAAGTCTCACTATCTTTGTCAATCTCCTCCAATTCATCAAGACAAACAATGCATTCTTTTATCGTGCTGTAAGAAATTTCAGGGATATCACTGTCACTTGCTTGTTTTCTTGCTCCATATTTGGTTGCTATAGTTTCCATAGACCTTGCAATAAATTCAGATTATTTTAGTATTTTGGGCTTTTTCTTGGGAATGTCTGCTGAAATTTTTTTTTTTTTTTGACATGCTCATTGCTTCGACTTCCAAGTGTTCAACCTCCACATGGTCAACATTAATATTAGGTGTTGGAGAGGCAAGCCAATCACTTCCAGTTTCTTGTGAAACATCATCTTCTAACCTAAACAACACAACACCGGAAGTTCGTTCCCATATTCTATCCCCGGATGCGAAAACACCATCAAAGAACAATGATTGTTGTTGTACCAAGAGTGGCCCCTTCTCTCTAAACTTAGCAACTACAGAGGTTTCCTGATCCAAAAGTCAAAAGAAGAATATATAACAAGCATAAACATCTAACAAAAAGAATATTGAAAACAAAATTTGCAAAATAAATATACCTTTATCTTCCTAGCCCACTGAAGTACCATCAACTGTTTTTTCTCATGATTCCATCCTATATATCACATCTTAATAGTGTCTTGCATTCTCTCCATTCTTTTCTCAAACCATCATACATGTTTTTTAATTGGTTTGGTTGTACTCATAATTGGTAGCTTTGTTGAACTTTTTAACAAGCTCATTCCAACCGAATCTAGTAAAGTGACCATTAGGCCCGTTTTCAGCCTCCATCTCTTTAACAAACAACTTAATAAAGATCTTGGTGTTTGCTTTAGTCTACTTTTCCTTTTCTACGGTGTCAATGTCTTTACCCATTTTTCTTAAAATGCTCATAGATGTTGCATCATTTTGAGAATTTGGTTCCATAGTGAAAAATAAGTTAACACTAAAAATATGTCACATAATCGCAAAAGCACTTTATGAGAGTCAAAATTTATAAGAGAATGGAAAAATTAATCAACAATGGCACTTCTTCTTTTCGGAAACATCAACGTAACGATCAAACATTCATCGATAGACCATAAGTTTTAACAAAAGACAACTGGTAACTTGTATTCAACAGGAAGTCGATAGACAACAAATCAATTCCGAGACATTATGAGATAACAAGTAACTTGTAATGGTCATCAATAGACCACAATCAATTACGTAAATCATAGAAATTCCACAAACTCAATCCATTCAACTAGATTACAAACTCAAAGACTAATATATTCAATTCTTATAATCTCATCAATAAATGAAGAAGTCACAAGCTCATAGATAATATATTCAATTCTTATAATATGTTCAACATTATCTCTAGATTAATTGGGTTCAACATTATCTCTAGATTAATTGGAACAATCCAGTAGTCGATCCGTATGTTCAAGTTCGTGAGAGTCTCCTATCCAAAGCAATAAGAAAAAACGTAATATAATCAACGGAAGAACAAGAACTCAGAAGTCACAGAGATTTAAAACCATCAAAAAAACAAGAACTCGGGAAGTCACATAGAAGGATTCTCACCGAAAATTGAAAATAACCTCAACAGAAGTCATCAGAATACAAACTCGAGAAGAACAAGAACTCGAGAAAAATGACAAGTCGTGATGAACGGGAATGGGAGAGCGATGGCCAGTTCAATTTTCTTGTGTCTATTTTCTTGATTTTGTTAGGGTAATAGAGGGGTAGTTTACGAATATAATTTTTTTACATAACTTTCATTTGTTTAAAAAATTGTCATTATAAGTAGAAGGAGGAAAAAAAAGTAGCGTTCTACCTACTTCTAGAAAAATGAGATTTTACTGAAAAAGAAAAGTAGAATGAGAAGAGAAATTTAAAAATATTTTTTTTGAAATAATCTAAAAAAAGACAAAGAAAAGTAGAAAAAAATTATATTTTAAGAGATACAAAACAGGACCTACTTTTTTCACTGCTCTCTTATTATTTATTATTTTCTCATACTACTAACTCAACTTTCTTTATAGTATTTTTTTATCACTAAAATTTCATTAATCGTTCCTCCTAATCTACTTAACCCTCCCCCACTTTCTTCACCTTTCTCCTTAAATATTTTATACTTTTCTTATTCCTTTTTATATCATTTACTAATATATAATCAATCAACATGCTCATTTATTTAAGTTATATCAATATATGATATCGCATAAAATAGCAAAATAATTTCAAGTGAAGAAAGATTTAGTAAATTCAAATTTTAATAAGTAACATTGATAATTCAAGAATTAGACAATAGAATAACCAAATAAGTCAATTGAGTCAAAATTTATTATAAATATTTTTAATAAGATCAGTTTGTTGTTAAATAATGTGGGAAAATGAATATAAAATAAATCACATCATTAAATAATGTGGATACGAAAATGAATATAAAATAAATCATTGCATTATCTTAATTAAGTAAATATATTAATTTAGTCATAATATTAATAGATTCAATAATTTGTTATTAAATTATAATTTTTTTTATATAAATAATTTTTATATTAAAAAATAAAAAAAAAATTTATCTATTTTTATTATGTATACAACTATTTAAAATTAATAATAATAAATATTCTTTATTTTTGTAGACAACCTAATAAGAGTTCCGAGTTTGAATCCTGGGAAACATGGATATTTCTATAAGAAGAAAATATTCTTTATTTTTGTATTTATAAGTCTAACCTTGTTGGGCAGAGTGGGGACATATGTCCTCCCAAATCGTAGCTATACATTGGGGTTTCCATCTATGGCTACGGAGGTGGATATATAATTTTCTCCTCCTACTCCGCGTTATTTAGGGTTTGTTTGCTAGACTAATTACGCCCAAATCGCAGCTACCTATTGGGGTTTCTGCCTATGGCTATGGAAGTGGATATATTATCTTCTCCTCCTCCTACGCGTAATTTAGGGCCCGTTTGGTAGAATAATTAACGCGTGATAATTTGGAATTTCGTGAATTATCCACACAGACATGTTGTTTGATACATACTTTTTCGTAATCCGGGACCAGGTTAGAGTTATCTCATGACCCGGAGTAACTCTTTGATAACTCATGCTAAGTTATGATCCCAAATTCAGCTTGATACATTATCGCGAGTTTGTCCAAAATCAAAATTACCCCCTGCCCTCGAGTTTTACATTGTATTAATGACATATGCCATATATAAATATGACCCAACCCATCCATCTCACACATTTTTGTCTTGTGCTGCCAACTGAGAAGCCTGACCATTCAACCATCTTGTCCCCGCGTATGACTTTGATTCCATCAAAGACACAGAATTTCCGATCGCCATTCCATACCTGCATTCGTCGTGCCCAACAGTGACCACAACTTGGAATTTTTTTCTCCCATTACTAATAAACCCTAACCTCATTTGAAGTTTTT
The DNA here is from genome assembly GCA_028565015.1 of Pinguicula moranensis. Lineage (NCBI taxonomy): Eukaryota > Viridiplantae > Streptophyta > Magnoliopsida > Lamiales > Lentibulariaceae > Pinguicula > Pinguicula moranensis. The sequence goes on from JAOWBN010227332.1 coordinate 7,283, forward strand.
TAATATTTTTCTAAACCGTTGTCTTATCTTTTGTGTCAATTTATTTGTCTTGAAATTTTAAATTTTACGAGAATTGTTTCGTATGCTTAACCTTGGTTTGATGGATAGCATTCGTCTAGTGACTGTTTACTGTTTTAGTTAACTGTTGCTAGGCTTAATGGTTCAGTATACCGGTTCTATGCTTATTGGGGTCCTTTGAGTGGTCTATGTATTTGTTGTTCCTTTTGTTGTATTGGTTTTTATGTACCCCGGAAAAGCAGTCCTGACTATGATGGATTTAACGGACAGTGCCATATCCTTGATATACCATGACTGTTTGTATGTGTTCTGTCTATTCTCCTCAGATTTGAGAAGGCCGAAAGGAAATGTAACCGAAGTGTTGGATCCTGGATAAGATTTCAGAATAGATGACCTTATTGAATAGACTAACCTAAGGGAACAACACATACTATTTTAACAACCTCAAGATGCCCAAGAAAGCCTTCATCGAGCTCTGTCATGTCTTGCAAAACGAGGGTGACTTGAAGGATGATCAATGAGAAGACTTCTATATTCCTACACACAGTCCACCACAAGAAGATTAGGACACGACAAACTAATCTTCAAAGAAGTGGACAAACCATCAGTTCGGCCTTTCATAATGTATTACGGGTTGTGCTCAAGCTAAAGGCCAGATTCCTTGCCACTTTTACCCTTATAGATAATGATTATAATGACAGAAGATTGAGCTATTTTTAGGTGCGCTTCGGTCGTCTTAATCAGTATTTAATTAAGTTACATTTATTGCTTGATAACACATTTGACATGCTGATGGAAGGGATACTTGGGAGCTCTGGATGGTACCTACATACCTGTACATGTACCCACAGCCAGCCAGCCGCGATACAAAATAAGGAAAGGATATTTTGTTACTAATATACTTGTAGTTTGTGACATCCAAGGAAGATTTGTGTACATGATTGCTGATTGAGAGGGTTAACTGCAAATGCAAGGGTGTTGAGGGATGCAGTTACTCGTCGGTCAGGCCTTAAGGTACTCCCAGGTACGTCCAGACCCTGATTACTTGATTTGGTTGTGGTGTGCAATGCAATAATTTAATCTATCTTTGGCCACAAGTTGTGACTACTTGTGCGACAAATGATACACGAGCTCATAAAAGACTATTCAAGAGCCCAAGAACTACAAACAGGTAATCTCGTTCAATGAAATCAAGCCAACGGATGAAGGAAGAGTCTCCACAGGATAAAAAGGTATATTTTACCCTTGTAGAGGAGAGAGTAATGGTGCATGCATTGAAGATTATAGGGCTGGAGGTGTGTGGAGGAAGGGATGGAATGAGAAGTGTGCTATACGTATAAACCAAATTGTGCGAGGTAATAGGATTGGGGTTTTTAATGCCATTAACAAGATGCACAATTGGAAAAGGGATTGGACCCTGGTGCATGACTTTGCACAACTTAGTGGCACATCAATTGACCTAAAGACGCGCACTCCGGTGGTAGACGATTTGGAGTTGTGGAAGGAGTTTACTCAGGTAGGACTATTTTGATGTGTTGTGGTTTTTTTTGACTTTCGGTCTGTGTGGTATAGTATAATATGTATAACGGATTGCATTGCAGATGAACAGTAAGTTCAGCAGCCTCATGGGGGAATATTTTCCATTTTATGAGGATGGGTGTGAGTTCTTTGGCCAGTTACGGGCTCACGGATTAGGAGACAAAGATTATAGTGATACCGAAGAGGAACGACCAATGGTCCCAAGCTACAATGATGAAGTTGATATGGTGGATGCCACTTTGCCTAATGGTGAGGAGGAAGGAGGAGGTGACTTTTCCCAATAGAATGTTGCAGCGGCAAATGAAAAGGAACCTTCAACTGTTGCCGTTGAGATAAGTGGCAGTCACAACAAGAAGAGCTTTACAGCTAGCCAGTCAAGCTTCTGCAACGAGGTAGGTCAAACACTGGAATATGCATATGCAATGTTCGTACGAGCAGAGAAACTATTCACAACCCATGAAGATAGACCCGAGCGTGATGCAAGGAATGACAAGGAGTCTAAAATGCAGAAGACCACTCGATTACTCAAGGATCTTGATCAGTTCAAATCCCTAACATTCGAGAAAAAGTTGGACCTCACAGATCACCTGTTGTTGTACAAAACCTAATATTGCTTACGGCAGAATCTGGATCATGATGGACACAAGTCAATGATGAATCTTCAATGGTAAATAGAGAGTAGTAAAGCCATAAGGTTCCAACTAGTTTTGTAATGTCTGAACTTTTCCCTTTAAGCAACGCCTTTTGTGTAGTTGATGGAACATGGTTTATATGTTATGGCTTCAGACAAAAAACGTTTGTTGAAATTTTGTGTAGTTGACAAAACAGGGTTGAGATGTTGGAGCGTTAGAAACAACATTTCTTGACCTTTTGTGTAGTTGATTGAACATGGTTTATATAATCTAACTTCTCCAAACCCTCCTTTGTTTTTCCATTTTCTACAGTTGATTAAGTAACATCCTTTCATATAACATATCTACCTCCCTTTTTGACTTCATACTATCAACAAGATTAAAAAGATTTGTGAGAGTGGAAACCACAAACCAAATTGCAGATACCCATGAATATAAGTTCAAAAGGTATAAATTCATGCTAACATTTGCAAAATTGATGCTAACAGTTCGATTATATCAAGCAACTTTAGGTCATTGAAAAGGACAAATCCAAAGCTGCATTCATAAAAAAGCTATGTTCATCATATATACACCACCAACAAAAATTAGATGAATAACAAGAAGATTCATCACAGCCACCAAAGGCTATGTCCAGCAAAAGCTTCACAACCAAAAGCATTTAATGCATTAAGTTAGCAAAATGAACATGTTACACAACCAGTAGCATTTACTACACTAAGTTCCCAAAACAAACTGATTCCCAAAACCCTTAGTTGCATTAAGTGGTCAACCAATTAATCTTGGAGAACATTCCAGCCTGGACCATGTTTCGAATTCTTCTAGCATGGACATTGTTCAAAATTAAAGTATCAAAAATGATTCAAATGGAGGAAACATGCAACACTAAACAAATTTGCATTAAAGTATCGGCAAAATACTTCATTGTACTCAACTGTTTGGGGATCGGGTGCGAAGTACGATGCTTCGGAGTTGCAACATTGGAAGAGTCGCCAATAAACTCTCTCTTCATTCCACCAGCCTTTCTCTTTGCTGGCAAGAAGAATTTTAGGTTAAAGCACAACGATATCTCAGAAGGATAGGGTTCTCCATCAATGAATTGGGTTTTCTGGTATAGAGCTTTGGGTAGCGGTGTCGGAGAGTACGACTAGGGTTTCAGGCGAATAGCCAAAAAGAGATGGCCTATTTGGATAATTATTCCCCTCCGCATGCAGCCAAGCTTTAACGCGAAGAGAGAATCTAGTCGGGGGCAGGTGATGATGGCGGGAGCGCGAACGGAATGAGGAAGATGGGGTCATATTCATCACATGAGCATTTAATTGAATTCACAGGTCGCGGAAAATGGGAGACGGAAGCTAGGGTTTGTTTTGTATCGCCTGGTTGGGGAGGGGTAAATTTGGATATTCTCTTATTAATTAATGACATGTCAGCGTTATCCTACGATTATCAAGCGTTACCAAACAATTTGCAAACTTTACGAGTTATCCCAAACACCGTTAAAATGTGTGTTGTGTGGAAGGATACAAAAATTATATAAAAAAAAATGATTAGTTAAAAAATGTTATGTGTGGAAGGATACAAAAATTATAAAAATTAACTTCTATCCTACTATCAAAACCATATCTTTTTGTTTTTTGTTTTATTTTTTTTTATTTTTTATTTCTTATTCTAATTTTACATTCTTTGTTTGTTTGTATTTTTTAGACTAGTTTTTTTTTTTACAAAGTTTACAATTTTTATATTTATTAACATTAGTTAAAAAAACTTCAATTGGGTCATAAATGATCAATATTTTTGATCCATTTTTTAAGTTGCTATATGCTTAAAAATGGTGTTTTAAAATGGTACTTTTCTTAATTGATTTGATATGATTATGTGTGCGCGATGCTACAATAAATTCTTAAGCTAATATAGCATAGAAGTAAATATTTTTAGGGAGGATTATGGGGGAATGGCCAAATCACGGTATAGTGAATACCGAATTATGAAAAATTGCTAAATCCTACTGTGTATTTCTCATAACTCCCCTTAGTAAACATTTCCACTGTGTATAATTACGAAGGTATTCCATTACGTAATAGTAGCGAGTTTGCTTTGTTCTTTTTTGAAAACGTTTCTTTTATTCATAGGCTCAAAAGAGCAAAAACAAAACAAGACATAAGACTAAGGTCATTGGCGTCCATTTGGGGAGCCAAGAGCAGTGGGCACGCACATTTTGGGCGACCGCGGAACCCTATTTGTTTCAGCTGAGGCCACTTGGGTGATGAGAGAGAGAACTCTCTCTTCGTATTTTTTTTGTTCTTATTATTATTTTAGTTTACTTACGTTATTTCAAATTTTATATATACAATACATGCATGTGTATGTATATAAATATATACATATGAATTAGTATGTAAATAATTTTCTTATGCATGTTGTTGACAAACAAACATAAACAAAGTAGCAGCCAAAGTGGAAAAAACCAGTTGCCAACATTGACAAACAATACCACAAAAGCAGCAGCCTTTCTCCCATGCGTGCATTTATGTTTTGTTGAAAAATTCATGTTGTGTAGTCTATAAATTGAAGTGTAATCCAATGTAATGCATTAAAGAAACAATATTGAGTTTCTACTCATGTAAATTACAAGTTATATACATTTTAAAAAAAATGAATTAAAACTTAAGAATTGCGATTAAAAGTATAAATTACTATAAATGTAAGGAAAAAAATATTTTACATTACATAAATAAAAAACTTTTAACCAAAATTATAAATTATTAATAGTATTATATTTAAATTATTGGACAAAGGTTGCTTGTGTAGTCAAGTTCAACCTTTGCTTGGGAGAAATTCGAGGAACATTGGATTCCTCCACGTTGCTTCTACCAACGTTTTTTTAGCAAAGATGCTTATATAGTCAACACCAACATTTATTTGGAGAAATTCAAGGAACATTGGATTCATTTAGATGGTTTTCTACCAAGATGTTTGGACAAAAATTGCTTGCGTAGAAGAAAAGAAAATGCCTCAGGAAAGGAAGAAAAAATGCTATGTGGGGAAGATGGAGATTTATGCTACAGTGCAGCTTCCTTGCCGGAAGGACTCACTGTTAGGGGGGCAGAGGGCATGTCTGGTGCGCTGTTGACTGCGGGAGGGATGGTTAGTACTGTTGAACCGATTGAAATAGGATTAAATCCGACTGGTGGAGGTGTGTTCGTGGGTGCCCGGGGGCAACATGGAAGGATTTGGCGGTAGAGATAGGGCAGACTGGAATTAGCAAAGGGTTGGCCTCTGTTAGTGAAATGGTGGTTGTGGCGTCGTCTAACGTGGAAAGTGAGGACAAACGGGAGTTTGATTGAGTAGGGATGTTCTGTGGGGATATTGTTGAGGTTCTGAGCTTGGACCCTGTAGTTGACTGAGTATGTGACAAATTGGGGAAAGGAGGAAAGATGGACGGTGTGATGAAGATGGCACTTGACGTGGCTCCTGAGAGGAATGAAGGAGAAAAATATTTGGAGTCTGCAGGGGATACGGATGCATAGGGGAATGGGAGTGTGGATAAAAGAGAGGGTCTCAATTATGAATCTGGGAAGAATGTGAATTCGGCCCTGTTAGGTGATTTTGATGATAACATGGGGGTCTGTGGAGGGAATGGTGAAACTCAAGTGAGTGTTGAGGATTGTGAAGTTCAGGGCAGGAAACGTAGAGGGGCAAGGAGGGCGCGATACTGATTCCTGCAGTTCGTACGCCACTGTCTACACATATCAAATGGCTACGAGAGGAGACAAATTCATTCTATGTCACTAATTTCCCTCTGACTATTTCAGCATATGCACTCCGCCGTGCATTCATGGCATATGGTTCAGTACGGAATGTTTTCATTCCCAGAAATCAAGAGAACTCATCCCGCAGATTTGGCTTCGTAAGGTTTGCTCCGGTACCGGACATGGCAGTACTGGAGAGTCGTCTAAGTGGACTGTGGATTGGCTCGTATAAAATTGTGGTAAGGAGAGAAAGTAAAAAAATATTCTAAACATGTTACTCTCGGGCCGAAAACTATTAAACATACTGCTGATCCGGTGCTGAACGTGAATGAAACTAAGGAGGTAGGCCTTCAGGAAGATGTGAACCATAAAACTATGCACTTTGAGGCCGACCCTTTGGAGTCAGCATGGTTGGAAAAATGTATACTTGGTTGCCCTATTGATGGTATGGATGTCAACGGTACAACACTACGTCTGGTGAAGAATGGATTGGCAGAGGGTAAAGTCATCTGTATTGAAGGTGGGGAGGTGATGATATCGTATCCTTCTGATGCTCTTAAATATCGACTAGAAATTGATGTGAATTTGGTAGAGAAGCTTGGGTTGGTTGGGGTGCGTCCGTGGAGGAAGGTTAGAATGGATGGCTTACGAGAGGTTTGGTTGCAAGTCCGAGGGACACCTTTTCATTGTTGGTACCCAGATTTTTTCATGAAATTTGCGGAAAACTTTGGCACTTTTGTTCGGTTTCACAACACGGCAGAGCGAAACATGATGCATTGTGCACTAATGCTAGTCCAAGTTGCACAATCAGAACGGATTGATGAATGTGTGAAAATTGATTTGAAAAATGAATGGTTCTCTGTTTCGATGGTAGAGGAAAGACTGCGAGGAAGGGGTTGGGAATCTGTCTCACGACGTGCTGCTGAGTTGCCTATGACTTCTAATATGATGGAAAATCAGGATGAATTCCCTATACTTCATAAACAGACTGTTACTCTAATTACCAAGGGGATTGAAGAAGTGAATTGTGGACAAATGGAGGTTGTTGAGGTTCTGGATAGGCACGATGAATTTCTGCCGTTACTGATACATACTGAGAATCTGACTTCAAACGTGATGGAAGATGTGGGACGACAGACGAATGGATGTAGTGGTAGAACTGGACGTTGAGATGGGCGAAGGAAATGAGATGATTCTGGAGACAGTTTTGCACAGTGAGTCATCATGTCAAGAAATACAATAGGTACTGGAAGAAGTGACTGTGAGTCCATACCCATTCGGACTCAACCCATTCATTTACAAAGCCACAAAGCCCTTGAGAAAAAATAAGGCATCAGGGTCAAAACGTCGTAAAGCTAGATCACATCTGTATATGGGCCAACAACTATATCTTTAGTTGCCAAGTCCATATATGGTGCTTAATACGCATATTTGAGTGGTTGAAGATTGTAATAACCTGTGCCTACCTTGACCCGTAGAACATAATACAAATATTGCTGACTTGCTCTGCCTACTGAAAGAGTCTTTGAAGGGGAAGATTGAGGAGAAGGGAAAGGTGATGAATGTGCGGATGTCGCGCAAGACAAATGTGGAGAAAGAGGTCGCCTTTATATGGGGCCTTTGAAAAAAACATTGGTGTATATAGCGAGCATCCTGATTTGTCTATGGAAGTACGGTTGATATCCATGGAAAACAGGGATGTTGCAATTGATCCGAGCTGTCTAAAGGGAATGGGGCTACCACACTTCCTTTATGAAGATTCTCTCCATTAATGTACGAGGCCTAGGAGTTCAGGGTCGCACGGGCGAGGTGAAAAAAGTTATTCAATCGCATTCTATTGATTTGCTATGCATGCAGGAGACAAAACTTGTCACAGTGGATTGATTCTTGATTAATCAAATATGGAATATATCTGAATGTGCATGGGCTTTCAGTCCAACTCAGGGGATGTGTGGGGGTATTCTAGCTATATGGTCGAAAAATGTAATTGATGTTGAGAGTATTACGACCCTCCCAAATATGCTAATTGTAGAAGGACCATGGCGACGGAATAATGAGAAAATTATGTTTATGAATATATGTGTTCCAAGTGGTGGACCAAACCCGGAGAGAATTTTATGGCAATAGATCACGGATAATTTAGGAGCTGCAGAAGATATTGCTAAATGTATTATGGGGGACTTCAACACTGTTAATCACCGAGATGAACAAATGAATTTTAGCGGACCTCCAACTATATATATGAGTGATTTTAATGACTTTATTCTTGAGAATGAGCTTATTGATCCTCCTCTGCAGCGCTTCATGTACACATGGTTGAATGGGAAAGGAACTAGTGTCAGTCGTATTGATAGAATGTTATTTTCTGTGAAATAGGATGAGTAATGGCCGAACCTACTTCAGGCAGCATTGGATAGAACAATTGCATATCATTGCCAAATATTATTACACACTAACATTGGCAGTTGGGGTCCAAAGAATTTCTCTACTATGGATTGTTGGGACTCGCATCACGATTTTATTCCGTTCGTTAATCGCACATGGAGATCAATTCCTTTCCAAGGGTCAAAAACTGTAATCTTGCATAGTGCCATCAAGCACTTGGGGCAGAATTTAAAGATATGAAATAGGGAGGGTTTCGAGTTGGTTGAAGTTCAGATAAAATCTTGTAATTATCAATTAAGTTGGTATGATTCGGAAGGTGAGAGGAGGGCCCTTACAGATGAGGAGGTGATTGAAAGAAAAACTGTGTTGGTGAACAAAAATTTAATCATGCACAGGAAAGCTTCCTTGATGCATCAGAAGTCGAGGTCTAAATAGGTCTGTGAAGGTGATGGAAATACACGTTATTTCCACGCATGTGTTCTCAAAAGGAGACAATAAAACAGATACATGGGTTGTTCTTTGACAGCGTGTGGATGGAAAGTATACCAAAAGTGAAAAATGGAGTAATGCAATATTTCAAAAATCATTTCACTGAAAAGGAATTTAGTAGTCCTCAAATCATTCTTGCTTCTGAGAGAAAGCTGACTGATGAAGATAATCGAATACTAATTGCTCAATTTTCGGTGGATGAAATTCTTTCTACTCTTCGGTCGTGTTCTGGAAAGAAGAATCTAGGTCCGGATGGGATAAACTTTCACTACTTGCAGTCTCATTGGGACATGGTAAATTTGAATATATTGCATTTTTGCGTGAATTCTACTATTCTGGCAGGATGCTTAGAGAATTCTTTTTTTATTGTTTTGGCGACAAAAGTGTCTTCTCCATCTGATTTAAGCCAGTATCATCCTATTTTTTTGGTGGGTAGTGCGTATAAATTACTCTCAAAATTTCTTGCAAACCTGATGGATAAATTAATTTCTCCGCATCAATTAGCCTTTATCAAGGGGTATCAAATACAGGATGGAATATTGGTTGCCAGTGAACTCATTAACCATGTTAAACAAACAAAAAAGGCGGTTGTGTTTCTTAAAGTTGATTTTGCCAAAGCATTTGATTCCGTGAATGGGAATTTCCTTATCTCTATGATGTGGAAGTTGGGATTTTGTTAACAGTGGATTGGTTGGATTAAAGCTTGCATAACAACAGCCTCTGGTTTGATTTCATCAAATGGAGCATCAACTGGTATTTTCAATTTTGACCGTGGATTGCGACAAGGTGACCCTCTTTCCCCTTTTTTATTTGTGATCATTACGGAAGGCTTGGATTTATTTTTGAAATCTGCGATGGAGAGGGGATGTCTGAGGGGGATTTCATGTGGGAACATTAAATACACACACTCCTTGTACGTGGATGACATGCTATTTTTTGGTGCAGGAGATCAGGCCAATGTATTGGCTATGAAGGGGATTCTTCGTATTTTGGAGATGGTATCGGGTCTTTCGATTAATTTCCAAAAAAGTAGTCTTTTGGGGATTAATGTCTCAAATGTGATGCAAAAGAAATTGGCAAGGATCCTTCATTGCTTGGTGAAGACCTTGCCGTTTGATTATTTGTGTATTCAGGTGGGTGGAAATCCAGGATGTCGAACTACATGGCAACCTCTCACTCTTGCCATGAAGTCTAAAACTCTCACTTGGGAAAATCGGTTCTTGGATTTTGGAGGCAAAGTAACACTTATAAAAAGTGTTCTATGTAGTATTCCGGTATATTTATTTTCTCTGTACCTGGCGCCAAAATCAATTATTCAGGACATGACGTCCATTTGTAGAAAATTCTTGTGGAAGTCCAACTACGAGGCTAGTGGAGGGGGGTCGATATCTTGGATAAGCTTGGATGTTATGTGTATGCAGAAAGAATTGGGTGGACTTGGTTTTAGGAACTTTCACTTGTTTAATTTGGCATTGCTAGCTAAATGGGGATGGAGGTTGAAAAATGAGGAAAATGGTGTCTGGAGAGACGTTATTAAAGCAAAATATTTTGGTACTCGCCTTTTGGGGTGTGATTGGAATACGTTGCCCGCTCATCAAAAATCTTCTCGTTGGTGGCGTAATTTGCGAAAGATAATTATTTTGGGTGAGTGGTTCGTGAACCGTCTACAGCGTGTCATTGGAGATGGCCGTAGCACACGTTTTTGGGAAGATGTTTGGTGTGGAACTGAGACCTTGGCAAAACGCTTTCCATCGCTACATATGAAGGCGGCTGACAAGGGGGTGTTAGTGTCTAATAAATGGAAGATCAGAGACGCGAATAGGCAATAGAGCTGGCAATGGCATCAACCACTTTCTCGACAGCAACTAAGCTCACTTACCATTTTGAGGGAACAATTGGTTGGCTGTCAACCCACTGCAAGTCCGGATTTTTGGAGTTGGTCAGGTAATGCAACAGGAGTATATACAGTGAAATGTGGGTATCATAACATATTTGAGGAAAATGGGATCATGTTACCTCGGCCAAAATTAGCCGAAATATGGGAGGGCAACTCGCCTTTTCGTATTAAGGCTTTTAATTGGCGTGTATTGCAGTCTCGTATTGCAACGATTGACAACCTCATGCATAGATGTATGATATTTCATTTGGAGACACAACTATGTACATTTTGCAAAGTTCAAAAGGAAGATGTATCCCATATGTTTTTAACATGCCCTTCCACATATGCTATTTTGGCAGCATTGTATCTTTGGTTCGGTTTGGTGTATGTGGGTCACTCCTCTCCGATGGCACAATATCAATCTCATGTTGGTATAGTGGGTGCGAGGGGACATAATATATGGAAATCTGTTTGGCAGGCCACTATATGGAATATATGGAATGAGAGAAATAACATGAGATTCAGAAATGGGACATTTGTTTTCGATAAGATCTTGGAGAGAATTCAAGTGAATTTATGGTATTGGCACACTGTATTCGAGAAGCCTCCAGTTGAGGTGACGATATCGGACTGGTTGCAACATCCGCGGCTATGTGTTAGTTCCTTTTTTCCACCATGATCTTGTACATAGTCGGGGGCATCGACACCTACAAGGGGGTCTTTGTCTGCCATAGTTTGTGGAGTGAATTTTGGTGTTGAATTTAATTTTTATTACTCATCAAAAAAAAATTGTATACTTTATAAACATATATAAATATATATATATATATAATTATATAACCTTTATATTTATATAAGCTAAAAATGTACATGTTATTACAAGTTTCTAAATTTTAAGTTTTTATAAGTTAAAATTTTTTATAAGTTACTAAGTTTTTAAGTTTTTCAAGTTACTAAGTTTTTATATTTCATAAACTATATAACTTGTAACCTATACAAGATTTTAAGTTTTAAAAAGTTAATAAGTTGAAAGTAATAAATTTTAAAATTTTATCAGTTTTATAAGTTAATAATTTTTATAACTTTTCAAATCCTTAAAACTCTAAAAACCCTAAACCCTAAAATACAAACAAAATTCAAAAAAAGTCAAAAAAATTTCAAAAAAATTCTGGCAACTTCTCGGGTGGTTTTCCGCCGGGAAACTGGCGGAAAAGTGCCAGATTTTTTTGATGTTTTATGATTTTTTTAGTTTTCCGGCGGTTTTTCGCCGGAAAACCGCCGGGCTGCGGTTTGACCGGCCAAAACTATTTTTTTATTTTTTAAAAAATATTCCAGCCGGTTTCGGCCGGTTGAAACCTTCAAAAACCGACGGTTTTAATGTTTTTGAATTTTTTTTATTCAAAACTCCGGTTTTGTAACCGCCGGTTTTTGTAACCTCCGGTTTGCGAAACCTTCTGTTTAAAAATATCCGATTTTGAAAACCTTCGGTTTTAGCCAGTCCGAAAACCGACGGTTAGCCGGTTTACGGTTGAAAATGCCCATGTCTAGTCCAATTAGCTCCTCTCCTAAAGATGATTTGCCCAAATCCTTACCTTTCAAAGGGGTGGTCTCTAAAGTTACCGGGAAATCTCTGGACGCGATTAGGGTGAGATACCACATCCCAAATGACTATTATAGTACCTTCTCCAAAAGAAAAATTCTCCATCGTCTTTCTGGGTATTTCACACTTTGCAAATCTCACCTGCATGGGAGGATTCATATCCTATTCCATCCCTTCATTATCTCTTTCTTTCGGTATTCCCGGGTAGCCCCATTTTGGTTAGGTTCGAATGCATACACCTACCTTGTGACTTTTATCACCTTGTGCCAGATTTTGCCATTGTGGCTCAACCTCCACACGCTTTTCTGCTTCTTAAAAGTCGGTGTCAACTCCCTTCCTTCAAAAACTCGGAGGGCGTACCTCCATCCCAGTAGATGGACGAAGATAACCTCAGATCTACCTTCCTCGTTTGGGGATTGGAAAAGTCATTTCTTTTTTTTTTTGTCAAACCTCCCTTCATATTTTCCTTACATATTTTTCGCATCACATGTTTCAACTTTTCAATTAATTTCAAACTACAGCAGTGAACCTTTTGTTAAACACAAAACAAAATACATAACAATAGATTAGCTCATACAAAATCTGTAAAAATAGTCCTAGAAGGAAAAAAATGGTTGATATGTGGTTTACAAATGCTTAAAAAATTCATGATGTTGGTGTTTTTTTAAACTCACCATAAAAAAGTAGAAAACTTGAAATATCAACCTAATGCTCGTTGCTGGTAATCTAGCTATGTCAATAAGTGGTATCGTACACCTAATTACAACTTGGAGAATAAAAGAAGAATGTAGTTTCAAGTTCAAGGAAAGTGAAAAACCACCACCAGAGTTCCATTATATCAATCTTATCGGAGATGGATAACACGCAAGAACTACTAAACAATCTTATCAGAGATTAACATGCAGTTCTTGAGGCTAATAGAGGGTTTGTAGCCAAAGGAAAATCGAAAACAAAAGGGTTTTGTCGCCAAAGGAAGATTCTTGAACATGCAATTCCTTCCTTTCTCTTGAACGTGCAATTCTCTTCGGGAGACAGGAAGAGTGAGAACGAGGCCCGATGAGAAAGAAACTGAAAACATTTCTCCTGGAACGTGCAATTCGCCAAAAGGGTTTTTCAGGAGGACGAAATCGGAACGATTGATCAAAACGACGTCGTTTTTGTTTTACTGAAATGAAACGATGTCATTTTGTTATTAATAAAAAAAATAAAAAAATTGATACGATAATCGAGTTTTACTATTACTGAATCGGTATAACCTGATACTGTACCGTAACTGATCGATATTCGCAATCATATACCAAAACCATACCGCAATACTAGAAACCCGACATATTATCGGTATTGCAACATTACAAAAAACCATCGGAAAATTTGCTCTGCCCTAATAGAAATAGCATACATCAAGTCAAACCTTGTGCTTATCATTACTTACATTAAAGAGCCTAATGCATTAGAATATGGAACATCATTCTTTTCAACTCATTAGCTTTTGTTGAATGGCACTGAGTCTTAGATAACCAGTGGCCTACCCACAGGTTTACTTTTGTCCATCCCACATTTTCTACTCAACCTATCAATAAGCAGATTGATGAAGTTCTAACTTATAGTTTGACATAACTCTTGTTATTTCAATTCTAATAATTCGTTTTGTCGGTCTTAAATCTTTTATATCAAATTCATGATTCAACTTGTTGCTTCAGTTATGCTATTCTATGTTTAGACTTACCAATTAAAAGCATGCCATCAACATACAAAAGTAAGAAAACAGAATCATGTACAACATTGTTAAAATAAAAGCAATTGTCATACTTGCTCCTTGGTTATGTATTTATCAAATCTTCCATATCATTGTGTAGGAGCCTATTTAAACCCACAAGGATTTCTTGAGTACACAAATATGATTAGGAAATGTTTTATCTACATTTAAATGATCTCATTTAAATTACCATATAAATGATCTCATTTAAGTTACCATGTAAATGATCTCATTTAAATTACCATGTAGGAAGGCAGTTTTAACATCTAACTACTCCAACTCTAGATCTAGATGATGCGACCAAGGAAAACATTCCCTTTGATACACACCGTACAAATTCCATAGCGGAGGGACGAAATCGATTAGCAGATTATCGCGATTTGAATGTCTACATGTTTGTGATAAGAGCTAGCATGCCTCAATTTTAGTCTCATGAAATTTCTATCTATTACACTGGCCAACCCGACCTATTTATAGAATTTACAAGGGGTAAAATAGTGTTTTCATCGAGATGTATAACCGTCTAGCCCACTTGTGGGCGGTGCCATTGCATGTCATCTTATTGTCGGGTGGCAATGTCAATGTTTGTCACCTTGGTTGGGGCTCGAGGTGGATAAGGCCCTTTTGGCAATTGCAACAGGCTTTTGTCGGGGGATGTATATTGACGCATTTTCCAGCGGAGTGATCGGATATTCCGCAAAGGTAATCCTCATCGGATGTTCGACCAAGTCGATATTCCTTGATCTCGAATAAGCGAGTATGGAATGATCTTCGAGGTTTGTGAAACTTTCTTTTAGAGGTGACTTTGTGGTGTCTCCTTATAAGCAAGCCTTCTTTGGTGGGCCATTTACAAGACTTTTTGTCTCCCACATCATGAATCCCCCAAGTTTAAGGGATATATTTATGACCCTTCAACTTTCAATATTTTTTCATTTTTGGCATTTTATAGAAGTTTGGAGTACCTTTCGCAACTTTCCCTATTCTTACTAATTTCTTCTTCGACCATAATTCCTTGTCCTATTCTTTGGGGGGATAGTTTTTGTTGAGGTATGGGAAAGACATGGAAACCGTCAAGTTTTGGCAAATCGTCCAGTGGTCCGGGGAGTAGTCGCCAGTCACGACCGAAGTTAGGCTAGAGGGATGTTTCCTTGCCTGATTTTCCTTTGTGGTCTTCTCCTTCCTTAGGTAGCCCAGTTAGCTCCTCTCCTAAAGAAGATTTGCCCGAATCCTTACCTATCATAGGAGTGGTCTCTAAAGTTACCAAGAAATCTCTGGACGCGATTAGGGTGAGATAACACCAAATGGCTATCCTTTGATAGCCTTCTTCGAAAGAAAAAATCCATCCTCCTCCTGGGTATTTCACACTTTGCAAATCTCACCTGCAGGGGAGGATTCACATACCGTTTCATTCTTTCATTATTTCTTTTTTTCGGGATTGTCGAGTAGCCCCATTCTAGTTGGGTCCGAACAAATATACCTACCTTTTGACTTTTATCGCCTTGTGCCGGATTTTGCCATTGTGGCTCAGCCTCTGTAAGCTTGTCTGCTTCTTAAAAATCTGTGTCAACTCCCTTCCTTCAAAAACTCGAAGGGAGTATCTCCATCCCCATAGATGGATGAAGATAACCTCGGATCTTCCTTCCTCGTTTGGGGATTGGAAGTGTCATTTCTTATTTTTTTTTTTATAAACTTCCCTCCATATTTTTCGTAATTTTTTCCACCTTGTGGACTAGCTCAGTCTGCGCTGTATATACCGATCATGGAGCTCTCACCGAGGAAGTATTTTTTCTTATCTGTGATTGTAGATGCCCCTATAATGTACCTCAAGGAGGCGATCTTGGCTCCTGAGTGTCTTTCCCCTATGCGAGTGACTTTTTCGAGTGTGCCATATCCAGACGACGATCGAGGACATCATGAGGGTATCACCGATACCTCTCCCCTTAGGACCACCTGGCGTTAACTCTTGAAGGATTACAAGGAGTTAGTCAAGAGGTCCGCGTCTTTGGCAATTTTTTCCATTTGGCCGTGCGGGATGTCCTCGTAGAGTGGACAGGATGAGCTCAACTATCTCTTGTGTCGTCTCTACTCGAATGAGGATTGCTATTCTTCATTTCGGAGAGTGCGAAGCCTCCATCATGGTTTCCCATGAGACACCTTGGATGAGGGTGTGATGTGCTCCCCTGAAAGGGGGTATTGACCCCGCGAGAGTACTTTAACTTTTCTAGTCCTACGAGTGAGGAATGGGTGCATCTACAGGGAGTGCCAAAGTTCCACGTGCGAGGATCTTTTCATTGTTTTCACTACACGGAGTATGGTGGCTCCCCGTGCAACGACACATGTGTTTCTTTCTTTTCTGACGAGTATTGAATGGGATGCTTGCACAAGATGTATAGGGGCATCTCTTGCGAGGATCTTTTCACATTTCCTCCCGAGGAGTATGATGGCTACTCGTGTAGGAACACACATTGTTTTCTTTTCTTTCCCCATGAGTGTTGAATGGGAGTGTTGAATGGGGTGCCTCTTCAGAGGATCTTTTCATCCTTCCTGCATGAGTGTTGAATGGGGTGCCTCTTTGGGGAGTATGATGACTCACCAGGAGGATCCTTTTCATTTCTTTCCTCCTCATTGTCATAGTTTTTTTTTCAGAGATGGCATGGAAATGATATCAAGAAAAAAAAAACATGAGTTGAATTCATTCAAACTACTTTTGTAGAAGCATAATGGACATGGGAAAGCGGGAAATAGAAAGAGTGTTGGAAGCCCAACCCTGTGTGGGGGTATTTCGTTAATTTGTTAAAGCTACAAGCATTGTCAAAGGTTTGACCTTTGAGAGACTCCAGAAGGTACGTCCAATTGGCCTGAACTTCCAGCATGCAGTACTATCCTTCTCATTTGAGTCTTAGCCTCATTAGAGATTGCGAGCTTTCAATGAGTACAAGGTCTCACTCTTGATAAGCCTATAATTTTTTCATTTCTATCATTGCCCTTTTTTCGGCCTCAAGCCTCCTTGCCTTGCCCTGTTTCCTTTTTTCCTTCTGATGCAGTTTGGCCTTACGATTTTCATTCGCTGGGGATCTTGTCAAAAATTTTCGTACAAGGTCACAGGCACCTCGTGTCTCTCTCTCAAGCATAGAGCATAGTGGGATCGGTAGGGTCCCAAGATTTCTTTAAGAGCCATACAATGTGTGCTCAAGATGACTAACTTTGTTCATGCTCTTCGGGGCTAGTTCATCCTCGGCGTGTTCAAATTGGCGAATGAGGTACACACTCTGTGCATCCAACTTCCCCATTGATGTGAATCGAATAGTACATCTTTGCTTAGACGATTTCATGATGGTTTTGTGTGATTTACACTCATTTAGGTAGG
>JAOWBN010227333.1:0-12798 GCA_028565015.1 Pinguicula moranensis
ATGTGGGCCATATGGAAGGAAAGAAACAGAGAACATTTCTCCTCCTCAACTCTACATGTTCCCCTTTTACTGTATGGCGTTCAAAGGGACTCTTGGATGGGGATTCGGGCTAAAACAAATTCTATAATCTTTCCATACAGTATGACTGACTGGCTTGTACAGCCTATGGCTTGTCTGTCTTTTTCTTAATATGCAGGTATTTCAGGGTTGCTGGAGTGGCCACAGGAAGACTCTACGCATGAGGTCAAACTGATAAGGAGAGAGGTTCTGTGAAGACGCCAAGATGCCCATGTCTAAGGAGAAAGTCTGGTATGGTTGGTTCCTTGGGGGCTGTCAATTAAGGAGCAAGAAGTCCTGCAAGTATATTCTTGGAGGCCCTTGCATCCTCTTGCAGTACTGTCAGTTCTCTTTACTTGTTGTTTTGCCTGATCATCATCAATCTGCCAATAGTGTTGAGGTATTTCGTCCAAGATGATTTCTTTCTAGAGTTTCTAAGGAGCAGGTTAGGTGCAATGGATTAAGCGTCGCCAGGCTGGATTGATTCTGGGATGTGAGAAATAATCCCTCGGACTGCATTGGAGTGTTCAGATTACAGATTCTTTGCTACATCTCCACATAAGCACTATTTCGGAATTCACTCAGGAAGTCTTCTTGCCCCTATCTTGAACTATAGATCTCTGGTAGTTCACTTTTGATTCAATGTGGTACAGGTTAGGTACCATAGAAGGGTGCTCTCTCCCAGAACGTCTTAACTCTTGGGCGACAAATGGAGTATTTAAGCCCTGACTGTGTGAGTTACTAGTTCGAACCAAATGGAAGGCCAATCTTGGCACTACTTGCAGCAAAAGTACTGGAATTGCTCTCCATTTCGATCCTCACGAATAAGAATTTCTCCTCAGAGCTGCGCAAGTTAAACGCTAGTGGATCAAGGTGGTACTACCGAAGATTCATACGGAGTGCCTCATGCTTGATAATATGAATATAGCATGAGGTTCGAGGATCGATACAGTGGCTATTATAGTTAGGGGTTCATTACCTGAGGCTAGCCTAGCATAAAAGAAAATTAGTGCAAGGAGTTCGCCGCCTGCCACTGTTGACCAGGGCGATAGCTAATTGGTCAGGGGCATGGTATTGTTTTCGTTTCTCTGTATATAATTTTGGTATATAAAAATTTGGCCTTTCAAAAAAAAAAAAAAAAAAACTATCACCAAGATAATTATCGCCAAGAAAATTATTAACATATAATGAACAATAAAATAAACACACCATTAATAAATATTCTTAATAAAATTATTAAGACATAGTTAATCTAATAATTTAAAATATTCTGGATAATAATTAACACGTAGTTAATTTATAATTTCAAAATAATTAAATTATCAAGTTAATAAGAAAATTCAAATTTATGATCTTTCAAAAAAAATGTAAGAACAATCATTACATACAATATCAAAATTCTTAATTTTAAACTATGAAACGAATTCTCAATCAAGAAATAGAATTTAATCAGATAATCGTATAGATTAATAAATAATTGATCAAAGATAATCAAGAACGAATATTATAAGATCCTGAACCTTACTCTGATACCACTGTAGATCTAATTAGAACGGATCTAACATACCTTTGAATGCGAAAGCGTATAAAACTGTAATATTCTTATTTATTATATCATGAACACGAATAAGAGTCTATTAGAGTCTCTTTGTAATCTATGTACTCAGATCTCCGCCTTCAAATATGATAAAACAACAATTCGAGATAAACTTTATATATGTTTTGAGGTCTCAACACATGAGAAAATAAATTTTGGAATGAGTAAATAGGCGTACTAAACGCCCTATTTATATGAAGGAATTAATTAGGTAGTAAAATTCTACTCTAATTAAAAAATTTAATATTAAATAATTAATAAATAATTACTATAACTAATCAAATTATGTTATAGATATAGATGATTGAGACCGTTTCTACGGATAAGACTTTTGTAACTGCAGTCCTTATCTAGTTCTTATCTCTATATATAGAGGAACTAAAGATAATATACGTAGAGACTTTCACGATCATTCTAATATTCTCTCTTTTACTTCTCTGCAGATTATTTAGTTTACAATAAATTAAACTTTATTAGATATTTTGTCTAACAGATTTTAAACTAAAATTTACAATGTCAATGATTTACTCAAATTTTTTTAATTCTGTATTATCGGCATTTAGGTACAATTTATCCCGTATAAAACCCCACAGGCCACAACTCTTCGGCCCAGACCCGTAAAATCTGCCACGTGTAAGCTTTTCCGCCATGGAACTCCTGCTTATCTCTGTTCTTACCAGCTTCAGCTTCCTCACAGATGGCTCCAAAACGCTGAAATATCAAGAGACACTCAATTGCTAAATGACCCACTCTCACAGTCACAGGTTCGCATGAGTGTAAACCCTGATGCCTCGAATCGTAAATTAAACCCACATCTCTCCTCGGGTGGCATGGATAGATAATTCAACGACCTTGAGCTGCAAGAATCTTGGATGACTCTCTTGTGAATAGCTCTGATCAAAGCCCACATCGAATTTGTAGAAGTTATTGCAAAAGCTTGCAGAAAATGCATTGCCTGAACACCAAGCTGTTTACGGATTTCAGCTCGCTGTCGTTGCCGAGTCGACTCAGTTATCGGGTTAATACAATAGTTGCCTGTAGTTCGAGTCCGGGTTCGGGTTCGGGCCCCGCTCAGGGCTCGAGCCAGAGGTCACCGTTTTCTCGAACCGAGACGTATGCTTTATTGAAGCAGCAACTTGAAGTAGCTGCAAAGTCGGAGGTATTTCGGGTTAAGTCATAATCGTGCTGCTTTCATATGTGTTCGAATCTTGCTGCTTTCCATGAGTTTGAATCTCGCCCTATTAGAATTAGAGTGACACCTCATACCCTTCTGTATATACGCGCGAAATTGTTTTCTCAACTGTGCTTTATTCTTGTATATTGTGTTAGGATTACAAAGAAGCCGCTAGACTTCGTGATTCTTTGAGATTGTTCGAGGCAGAGGAGCCAATTTTGCGCCTTCAGGGACTGCTGAAGCGGGCAATTGCTGAAGAGAGATTCGGGGTTTGCTTTTCCTACTGTGTTTCTTCTTATTTCTGTCGATCGGATCATCTGGTCGTACTTGTCTCACGATAAGAGCTGCTGCCGAACTAAGACTACCAAGATCTCGATTTTTTGTAAAGTAGAAGTTACTAGGCAATTGTGTTTCGGTGATATCTTACTTTCCTGATAAATATTTGCGAATTCTTGTGATGAACTTTACGATTTCTATTGACATTTTTAAAGCCTACTGGTCTGGAGAATTCTCAAAGCATGAAAATGTTGTTGTCAACAAGCTATCTGAGTTCTGTAGGACATTACTCCGACTAATTTTGGGACTCTTTCTCGTTGAGCAGTTTTTTTTTTGTGTTGTTGTTTGCTTTGTTGATTATTGAGATATTGTGTTTTTCCATGTCCTTTTATCTTCAGGATGCGGCTAAATACCGTGATGAGCTAAACAAAATATCTCCCCACTGCCTTTTGAAGTGCTCAAGCGATGCCACAACCTTGGTAAAAGAGTTCACTTTTAGTTGAACCATAGTTTCCAGATCATTTGTATGTCTGGATTCATCCTTCTGTCCCCGAAATTAGCTATCTTTTAGTTGCACTAGTTTAATCGAAGATGACTACAGAGAGCATAACACATTAATTCTCGTTCCAGGGCATAAGAGTTCAAGTTCGGAGCATTTACATTGAAGGCCGGAGTCAGCCTTCAAAAGGCCTTTATTTTTTTGCATATAGGATTAGGATCACCAACAACTCAGATCGCTCCGTGCAACTTCTTCGAAGACACTGGATTATCACCGATGCTAACTGCAAGACAGAGAATGTCCAGTAAGCTTACACTTTCTGCCACTTCCTTAATCTCTCTCTCGTGTTGTTAACCAGATGCAACTGTCTTAATCATATTTCATTTGACCAGTGGCATTGGAGTTATAGGAGAACAACCAGTTATACTTCCCAATACAAGTTTTGAATATTCTTCTGCATGCCCATTGAGCACACCTAGTGGAAGAATGGTGAGTGTCATTCGACAAGCATTTCTTCTTTAAATATAGACTACATACATCTCACAAACTCCCTTCCTCTTGGTATGTAATCCCGAAGTTTTACAATTCTGTCATATGATGCATTCCTTCTTGTTTCGTTACACAACTACACAAGGATGTCTCTTTATTTGCTTGTATCCCATTACAGGAAGGTGATTATGAGATGAAACACATCGACAAAGTTGGATCTCGGACATTCAATGTGGCTATCGCCCCATTTTCTCTTTCCACCTTCGGAGATGGAACTGATGCTATCTGAGCTCAGAGACTACTTGCAACAGACCAAGTGATGTAATGTGTACCTGCCATCTTTCCTTGTGCTGCATAAATTTGCTGAACCGCCGTTAAAATTCGTGGTAGTACGTCCCAGGTGGGCAATTTGCTCGACACGTATCTAAAACTGCAGGAGATGTGTTGTGCAAAGAGTTTCTACTCCTGTGAACTCTATAAACTGGTGTAAATCTTATGCATTCAATACGATGTATTTGTATATAGCGAGCCTTTCTGGTATTACTTCTATAATACTGAGTGTGGATTGTAACTATTAATTAACTGTTGACTCGTAACAGTGAAAAAGTTAGGCGCAATTCCAATAAGTTTGTTTTTCTACTACTGTCATTGTGACAACATAATAGGTGCATACCTCCTCCTATGACCTATCCATGTAACTTATATAACCATGTGACAACATAATAGGTGCGTACATCGTATCCCAACTTAGTTAAGAATATATTGGTTAAAATTTTTTATTTTTTATTTATCCTATCCATGTAACTTATATATACAGATTAATATTGCAGTTTATCAGGCAAATTTTTATTTTTACCCCGTTGAGTGGGGGATGTTTTAGCAAAATGCATCTTTGAGATTTTTTGCATTTTGCTTTCTTTACACAATCGGGTTGTTTCGAAAATTTAACAAATTATTTCGTCCCCTTAATTAGCCCCTACCAATCCGCCAATAATGGAGCAATAGTTGTCTCCGGATTGTCGAAAGTTGAGGAATTTTTTCAAATGTGGTCCTGCATTATCATTATCGCATAGTTCAAATCCTAATATCCCCCTTCCACAACACACATCCGCCGTCGCCAGAGAAAAGAGTGCACTGCCCCCGCCGCCGCCGTTGTTCCTAAACCATCCGTGCGCCTCTTGCCGCCACCATTCCTCTCGTCCTTGCGCCTCCCGCCGTCGCCGGAGAAAGTAGTTTTTTTGTTCTCCTTTGGTAATTATTTAAATTTTGTTTAGGGTTAGTATTATCCTTATTTATTGCATATTATGAGTGAGAAAACTTTTAGCCGGCGTAGTGTACATCTCCCTTCTGAGATTGATGTTCTCAGAACGTTGGAGGACTATCATAGCACTCTGATTGTTGATGAGGGTTTCATTTCTTGGATTGGCGAGAGAAGAAAAGTGGACACCCGGATCACAGTCAAACATTGTACGAAGTTTTTTAAAGAATATAAGATGCATCCACAAATCATTAGTCGTCATCAAAATATTTGTTTTTATTGCATGTAAACAACTATCCCTATGGACATTGATAGGCAGCTGATCGCAACATTTTGGATTGGTTGCCAGGAGACTACAATTACTTTGAAGGATGTATCAGTCATTTTGGAGCTCCCAATAGATTGTAGGCCAGTTATCGGAGAAAAGTTTTGTTTATCTATGCCTCTAACTCAGAACTACACTGAGGGTTTGGCTTCCGTGCACCCAGAATGAAGTCCCGAAAGCAAAGTGAGGACAATGTGACGATGTATTTACGTGGAGTTGTTGCAATTCTAAAGGGTGGTATGTTATTTGGAGACAACTGTGGCAATAACGTTAAACTTATGTACCTCATTGATAAGTTGGTTTTGTACCAATTTATACTTGATTTTTATGCTTTAAACCTGTTGATCTTCAAGAGATAAAGGTGCATTTCATACATATTTCTCGTGTTTTGCAAGGTTTGATGAATACATTACACAAACCGAGAAATAAAGGATAAATGATCAGAATTGTAAGGCTATGGCCCCAAATTTGCAACTTGCAACTCCAGTCTGGATACCACATGTTTATGTTGGAGGAAAATTGCAAAACCCTAAGTGCATAAGAAAGTGTAGATTGACTATTTTGCTCTCACTTATGGAGAAAAAAAGGTCTCCCAAGCCCTTCTCCAAACTTTCGACTAAAACTATCTTTCACAATACATATTATTCACTTCACATCATACTAAAAATGAACATTTGACCTTTCATCCTTGGGGGAAGCTTGGAGAGGAATGATGAGCTTGTTTGAAGAGCTACTATTCACCATGGGGTTTATGATCTTCTTGTGAATTCTAGCATGAAAAACTTAGCTTGTTCTTGTGAAGCCCGTGCCTTGAGCATGGGCTAGAAGTATTTTCTAGGGCATGATGTAGCCCTTGGTGGACTTGGATATTTATTTTGAATGTTTAGGTTTTGGAGAAGTTATTGAAATTGTTTGGTTTTATTGTACTTTCTTGTTAACTTGCATTTGTTTGGCCAACTCTTGCTAGTTCACTAAGCTTAATTGGAGATCGAGAGACATAGGTAAAACAAACTCTAATTGTCATAGTATGAGAATGTTTATGGGATTAGTGCTACCGCGTGAGGATTTCCTGAATTTAATGCTTCTCGGTATGTCTAGCCATGAGATTGAGAGATAAATGCTTACATATTGAGTTAGGGTTGCTATTACTCGAGAGTGATTAGTAATTAAACAACGAAAATCCTATAGACAACTAGGTAAATGCTTAAAAGGTTGAATCGAGAAAGAAACATTCCAAAACACTAAATGATGAAGTCAATTGCTCTATATCTTTACCCAACTGAATTTGTCATTTGCATTTCATTTGTTAAATCGAAAATACCAAAAATAGTCTCATTTCGTGTCATGTTAGTTATGTTTAAGTTTATTGAGTAGTTTAGCATCCCAACACTTTATTATTGGTCCAAATTGCTTGAAGCTTACTAATTTTGGTCTTTATCATCTACAATCCTCGTGGTTTGACATTTGTTCTCATCACTTTATTACTTGTTCGACTTTGTATACTTGCAAATATGTCAACAAGTTTTTGGCACCCTTGCCGATGATTATTTTGTTTTGATAATATTAATACTAAGTGGGGTTTTAACTAGATTGAATTTTTTATTTCGGTTACTATACTTTTGTTTCAATTTGGGTTATGTAGGTTTTGCATGAACCTTTCTGAAGGTAAAACTCCAAGTTTCAGAGATTCGGAGATTAAAAGAACTTTTCGAACAAGAAGGAGAGCTCAAAGAGAGGTGATAAGACAACAAAGAAGGTGATTTAGCTGTGATGCCAAATAAGGATTATCGACCGTTGGAGGATTTCGCTCTTCGTCAAGCTAATGAGGAAACTCCATCTATAAGAAGGCCGACCGTCCAAGCCAATAATTTTGAGTTGAAGCCAGCCATGATTCAGTTATTGTAGCAACATTTTATATATGGTGGCTCATCTACTGAGGATTCAAACTCTCCCTTGCGTGCATTTGTGGAGATTTGTGACCACTCAAGTATGTTGGTGTAAGTCAAGAGGTCATTCGGCTCAGGCTCAGGCTCTTTCCCTTTTCTCTTTGAGACAAAGTAAGGAGATGGTTGCAATCTTTGCTACCAGATTCCATACTTACTAGGGATGACTTGAGGAAATAGTTCTTGATTCAATTCTTCCCATCTTTAATGACTGCAAGAATCTTGAGTGAGATAACTTCTTTTAGATGGGATATGGACTCCTTGTATGAAACATGAGAACTATTTAAAGATCTTCTTAGAAGTTTCACTAACCATGGTTTGCCACATTTGAGACAAATTCAAGCATTCTATAATGGTTTGGAGGGTACAACTCGAAGGAAATTGATGGAGTCGCTAATCCTATAAGGAAGCCTATACTCTTCTTCAAGCCATGATATAAAACTGTTATTGTTGGCTGAAAGAAAGAGAGAACCACGAGAAAGTGTCCGAAAGATATGACATTGACAAAGTTGATTCATTGGCTGCCACCATGCATGTGATGAACGTAAATATTGAGAGTTGGATGTCACAAGGGTCTCCACCAAGAGCTGTCATGATGGTGAAACAACCTTCTTGTGAAATATGTGCGGAAGGACATCCCGGAGAGCACTGCCAGGAGGGGACCTCAATGGACAATGTTAAATTAACTATGTGGGCAACCAACCGTGATATTCCAACAAATTTGAGCACAACAATTTCAATCTAAGAAGAAATGATCATCCAAATTTTTCTTGGAGAAACAATTAGCATGTTCTGAATCTTACAGCTCAGATGTCTTCTCAGCAGTAACATCAACCATCAAGACAATCTCAAAGGTCTCCCAATGATGACCTCAAAGCACAGATGGCTACGGCCACCAAGGGCAATCAAGACTTCAAAACACAGTTGGCCACGACCTCCAAAGGTTTCATGCAGGAAACCCAAGCTAACTTTAAAGACCAATTTGTGTCAGTGAGGAATTCGGAGGCTCAAGTTGGGCAATTGGCAAAGTAGTTGTTTGAGAGGCCACAAAGTGCCTTACCAAGCACCACAGAAGTGAACCCCAACGATTACTGTCAAGCTGTAACGTTGAGAAATGCGAAAGAGTTGGAAAAGAATCCAAGACATGTCCCTGTCCCAAAGAAGAAGACCGACCAAGATTCAAAAGTGATCTTGGTGCAAGCATTAACTTGATGCCCTTTTCTTTTTTTCAAAAAACTTGGACTAGGTGAAGCTCGACCCACAACCATATCTCTTCATTTAGTCAACCGCTCTATCAAGCATCCAAGAGGCATCATTGAATAGCTCTTGATCAAGGTCGATAAGTTCATCTTCCCATCACATTTTATCATCCTGGATATGAAGAAGGATTGTGAAATCCCCAACATTTTGGGAAGACCATTCTTAGCCATTGGAGGAGCATTGATAGATGTTCAAAGAGGTGATCTAGTGCTACGTGTTCAAGGAGAAGAAGTCAATTTCAACGTGTTTCAAACCATGAAACACCTTGACCGTTAGGAGAATTGTTCGAACATTGATTCCACTGATCAAATGCCCTTGGAAGGATATGAATACCATCAAAATGATCTAAAAAATTGTTTGGTGAGTGAAAACCCCACCATTCTAGAGTAGCCTGCGGTTAAGAAGTGTGTCCAATGGTTGGAAGCAAATGAACCATAGAAGAAAAAGTACTTTGAAGACTTGGGCGAAATACCAGCCCCGCAAGTGAACTCCATAGAGAAAGCACCGACCCTGTAGTTGAAGCCCTTGTCCACGCACTTTGAATATGTATTCTTGGTCAAGGCAATCACATTGTCAATCATAATTTCAAACACTTAGTCTCGTCTGGAGGAAGATTACTTATTAGGAATGCTTCAAGAGCATAAATGCGCCGTTGGGTGGACTCTAGCTTACCTAAAAGGTGTTAATCCATCAATACTCATGCATATTTATTGGAAGAGGGTAGCAAACCCTTTATAGCTTCTCAGCGCTGATTGAACCCAATGATGAAAGAAGTGGTGAGAAAGGAGATTTTGAAGTGGTTGGATGTCGGGCTTGTGTACCCCATTTCTAACAAGTTGGATTAGCCCCGTCCAATGTGTCCCCGAGAAAGGAGGTGTGACTGTGGAAGCTAATGGCAACAATTAGTTGATTCCAAAAAGAACTTTCACAGGTTCGAGAATCTGCATGGATTATAGAGTGCTGAATAAGGCCAGGAGAAATGATCACTATCCGTTGCCTTTTTTTTTTATCCGGACAAGTTGGTCTGGCGGTGATTCGACTCGACACACGGGACTTGCCTAGTGAGGTCGAGGGTTCGAATCCCGCTAGTTGCCGTTGGAGGTCAGCCAGCTTTGTCAGGATACCCTGGATTAGTCGAAGGGCCCACTACCGAAGGATACCGTGGTAAGCGGGCCCCCATTGGGGGGTCTGGTCCAAATGGACAACTCATCAGGCTGTGACGCATATTTAGGGTCTTCGAGAAACCGATCGGCGACCCTGATGATTACTTATCAAAAAAAAAAAAAAAATACTTTAAGTAAAATTATCTTAACCATTCATTCAGTCTAATTGTGTGATCTAAAATCTGTGACATGTTTAAATTGAATATTTTAATTTTGACCGTTTGATTACAACTTGATCATGTGACTATAATTAATTATCGCTTAAAATTTTGGATTACATCCTAGCCGGACACATAATATTTGATCCGGTGACTCACAAGAAAAGCTCCCCGTGAACCTTGTTCAGTTTATCCTATTCGTCCATTAGTTGTAAGATCTAATGGCTACAAATGAAACTTCCTGAAGAAGCCAAACCTCAACGGTCGCATCAATCTAGTCCGTTATTTATTTGACAGCATCCAACGGCTAGAGTTATGCGGTGAAATTGATACAATCTGAGCCACACACTATGCAGAGGATCATAAAATCGTGTAGTGTTATTTAGCTTACGGCATCTATTTTAGCCAATATTTTGAGAGTTTGGTTGATGATTAGAGTTCCGCGGTAATAATCTTGACATATATTCGGTGATTTGGAGGATTAATCAAAATTACAAGAGCATCCGATTTCAAAACTCAATGTGGATTATTCGGAATCTAATGATTCGGCGAACCACATGCATTATATCGCTTCTTCTAACTTTTCTGCTTTTTTAATTCATTTATAGTTTTCTATCTTCGGATCTAATATATAACTCTCCGTTTTAACAAGGTCCGACTAAAATTTCAACATTTTAGGTTGTAGTCACAGTAGAGTACTAAACATAAAATTGTAATAATTTGACAATTGATTTTTACAATTTTATGTTTATGAAATATATATTCATGGGAGCAGATCCCTAGCCCTCTAATCAAACCCATTGGGAGACACACGATCCTGTGGAGATCAACGGCAAGGATCATAACACAGATTAAAAAAAATCAAATCAATCAGGCGGAGTCTCGTGGAACCCTCGGTTGTGAAACAGAAGGCCAAGAGAAGAGACACAGCGCCAAGAAAACCTTCGGAATCGAGACACAAAGCCAAGAGAAAACCCTCGATCGTGAAACAGAAGGCTCTGTTTATTTCTTATTCTCTGATGCCCAAGAGCCTACTCCTTCTCCAAGCAAAGATGATGCAGTTGAGGATTCTGGACATTGTGTAAGATTAAGGGTAAATTTTTTTCTCTATCGTTGGGGATATCAACCTTCGTCCGAATTGTTTCCCTTGTATCCACAGGTGTTTCATATCGTTTGTTGTATTTGTCCACCCGGAATCCTTTGAAACTGCTCTGATTATAGGCCTGGTTGCAGTTGCATAGGCAAGAAAATTGGCGGAAGCAAATTACTGAACTGTGCGCAACTCATTATAGTAAAGTTCCTACACAATTTCAATGAGAGAATCCCCATCTCAACCAAGTGAAACAAAGAAGATGACAAATAGTTGACTACACAATTTAAATGAATGTCAGTTGTACATATAGTTTGCCCTAAGGTTAAAGTTTTGTCTAATGGATTTTCCCGTTCAGATTTCTTGTTTTTGACACCTCGATCTCACCATTGCTTTTATATTTTCCTTACCATCACTAGTGATACTGTGGGTTGCTAAATTTCTCATATTCTAGGTTTAGCTTTAGCATACTCATCCAAAGTTTTCTTTTTTTCTTTTTGCTTATATCAGTCACGTGAGTATCGGAATCGAGAGACATGTATGCGTATGTTCTATCTATTAACTTAAGAGATTTGGGTTTTAAGTCCTCTTTTGTTTTTGATTTGTGATCGGCAGCCGAAGCAAATTCATGAAATAAAGGACTTCCTTCTAACAGCTCAAAGGAAGGATGCACGGTCGGTGAAGATCAAGAGGAGCAAGAATGTGGTGAAGTTCAAGGTCAGATGCTCAAGATATCTATACGCACTCCGTGTCTTTGATACTGAGAAAGCTGACAAATTGAAGCAGTCGCTCCCACCAGGTATCTTTCTCTGGCATTTTTTTTCTGTTGATTTTCATCTTCGTAAGCACCTCTGGAACCTCCAGGTCTAACTTCCATTTCACTCACTAATGTAACTGGCATGCAAATGAGTTACCATTAAATTCTTTTATATTCCAAACAATGGGGAGAAACTTATTGAGCTGGAGGTGTTTATGGAGTTGTAATATATATGAAATCATTGTAGCATCTGGTGAATTTATTCATGATATACGGCTGCTGTTAACTTTGAAGCTTCTTCTTCGATGTTGCATGAGTCGACTAGTATTATAACTTATCGAGGAAAATATCCGCTCTAGAACTTTAATGTGCATGCTCTATGGTCACTTATATTCCGAGCGCTTTGTTTTCAAGTCTAAGTGTGCAGGACCTGTGAGCTGGATCACAATCATGGAGAACCTCTTACTTTCTCTTTTCACCTTAAGTAGAAAGATTACCCTTTTGGTGGTGGAATCATAGAACTAAATTGCAATACCAACATTGCTGGCATTGATGCTTTTGTTCTTTGGCTTTTTTGCCTTTAAATTGTTGAAACTGTACCTCTTCAAACAATGCGCATTGATAGTATTCTTCAAACCGGAGCAACGCCAAATTTCTCCACCAACTGAAGGAAAAATAGGCCGACCAAGAAGTTGAACACCTGCATAGTTTCACCAGTAAGAAGTATTTTGAACACTTTCATAATAGCAGTT
>JAOWBN010227344.1:0-12798 GCA_028565015.1 Pinguicula moranensis
TAATAATATACAAAGAGTTGTATATATTAGTTGCATGGTTTGATTCTACAAAACCATGACACCTAAACATGAGTTGTCCAATGTTCAAGCACATGTATGACTAGGATCAAATGTTGATCAACTTTAGGATATGTGTTTGCATCTTAAACTTATGAGAACCTCTATAAATACCCCCAATACATGATATGTGGAAGAATGATACATTTTGCAAGTCTTAATAGAAGAAACAAATGGGTTCTCTCTCTACTTTCTCTCTCTACCCGAAAGCTAGAGAAAGGGGTAAAAAATTTGCACTTGATGAGTCTTTTCCTCTCATCTTCTTAGATTTCTAATGTGGAGCTAGCACTCAAAAAGCTCACATATAAATTATACAAAAGGTTGTATAAGCTCTCAAGAGTTGTGGTAGTGTGGACTATCATAGAGGGTGGACATTTGGACATCTTGAAGAGGAGACTACTTTCATGATCTTGAAGAAGAAATCTTCTTGTGGTAAAAATAATTTCTTCCCACTTGATGATTAAGTTGTGTAAATTAGCAAGATCCAAGGGAAATGAATTCTGGATTTTTTTTGTTATGTATGTTTCCACACACAACTTTTTATGCTTCCGCATGCAATACGTTTTATGAAACGTATTATAGATTCAGGAATTCCTACAACTACATGTGCTTAGATACATCAAAGGCACTCCTGGGCAAGGTCTATTGCTACCTACAACTCAACGTACCCAGTATATTATCAACTAAGTTGGTGTCTGGGGGGGTCAGATGTACGCGGCTTTACCCTTATAATTATACAAAGTGGTCATTTCCGTTGCGACCCAATATGAATTGCGTCAAATGTATCGAATTTCAGCAACTTCATTAAATAGAAGCAATGGAATGCCATCAACAATTTGGGTTTAAGGCCTTCTGCTACTTCGATTGGGCAAGGTGTCGTTCGACCCGAAGATCGATCACTGCTTACTGCATCTTTTTTGAAACCTCACTTATCTCATGGAAGTCCAAGAAACAAGCGAACATTTCAAGATCCTCCACAGAAGCTGAATATCGAGTTATGGCGAATAATTGATTAGAGCTGACATGGTTACAATACATCTTACAGGATCTGAGGGTTCTAGTAGCTGAACCTACACCACTATATTGCAACAATCAGGTTACACTACACATCGCAACAAATACAATTTTTCATTAGCGAACGAAGCATATTGAGACAAATAAAAAATTCATGCAGGAATGATCAAGCCCTCATATGTCCCAACACGCCTCCAATTAGCAGATCTCTTCACAAAGGCACCCGGGAAGGATAAGTTCGAAACTTTACGGAACAAGTTGGGACTCACAATATTTACTCTCCAACTTGAGGGGAGTATTACGGTTATGACAGTTCCCTTGTTAGTATATAATTACAATCATTGTAAATCTGTAGATTAGGAATTGCCTTGGGGACCAAGATATGTAAATCTCTATATAAGTTTGTATTATGCTGAGAATAATAAACACACACGGAACCGTGAACAAAAATCTCATTGTTCATTCTTAATAGAAAGACATTCATCTGAATCATATACCACATTATAAAGCATAGCTCACCCCACATTAAATTAATCCCTAACACATTAAAATCTCCATACAATATTGCTTAATAATAAATGAAAATCCACGACACTTTCAAGAAAACTGCAGCTCTCACCTCTCGGGTTCAAAAAAACTCATCAAAGTTTCAGATTTAGATCAGGAATGGCAGATGAACCTGTCCTCAGAGTTGGAGTCATCACAAAATTTATATTTGAACCTTGTTCAGAGCTCATGCCAAGAGTTTCCGGCAGACCCTCGGCTTGCCGAAAGCTTCCGGGCCATGAAAGCTCAGATTCATCACAATCCATGTACACTGGCAGACCGAAGTAGCTCTGATCAAGAAACCTGGCTCCACCTCCAGTACCATGCATAGTAGGCCTTTCTGAAGTTTGAACAAGTTGGTGGTGCATTGAACCATGAGCTTCAATGCCAAGGGAGCGGAATGGGGACCCGGGCTGCGGGATGGATGCTAAACTAGCGTATCGATTGGAGAACATGCCCATTCGCATGGCCCTTTTGGCTAGTGACCTCTCCCTTTTGTGTGCATTCTGGTGCCCTCCTAATGCTTGGGAACTGTAGAACTTACGCCTGCAGTAGTTGCATGAGAAAACTCGGGAAGCCTGTGGACGAGGAGTGTCTGCTGCAGTTGAGGCCTCGCCTGAGGATTTAGGATCATCTTCTGATTCGGCAATGCCTAGGGTGAGTTCGAGTTTGACAGGCATGATATGATCATGCCTTAAAGAGTTTTCCATGGAATGGGAAGGACAACTTTCTTGAATGGATCCATTCGAGCTGACTCCTTGGCTACTTGCCTCAGATTCGTCTTCGGATTCAATGGTGACCTTCGGGGCTGTCATATTGGGATGAGACTGTAAGAAAAAATTATGGTGTTCCTGCAGAATATGGATGAAAGGATCATAAGCATCATGTTTGTATAACCTCCGTCCGTTTGTAATAGCCAAGGAAACTCCAGCTTGATCAATTAGAAGAATGAACATAAACTGCACAAGGAATTATACAGTGAAGAATGAACAGAGACTGCATAATGAACATAGAGTCTCCGATCCATTCATTCATATTCTGCATGAAACATGCCCATTCACATGCCAAACAAGCTATCTATCGGAGTCTGTACAAGGACTTGTACAGCTATCCTTCGAAACTGGTGATCTAGTAGCCAGTTTTCCCTGAAGTGATGACTGATCCATATTGGTAATGGACAAAAGAATACAAGGAATCTTTGTGGGAAAAAATGGCTTTGATCCACTAAGCAAAGAACGATGAAAAAAGGCACTGTATTATTACCATTCTCACTTGCCATCTACCTCCATATACGGCATGAGGATAAGTTGGAATAGTAAGTACAAAGTTCTTTGATATCTTTCCCAACAAGTCCAAAATTCAGACGATTGAAAATAGAATGATTGATTATAAGCACAACAGCAATCAGTGAGGCAAATCACAAAGAACCAGATGGAACAAAAGAATTTGTGGAAGATAAGCAACAAACAGAATGATCGTCATTGGCTAAACTCGACTATAAACATTAACCAAACTTATTAAATGCTAGCAGTGAAGACTCGCATTCTTTATAGGACAATACAGCGCCTCCAGTGAAATAAATAAGAGATTATTTGCTGCTATGTCAAATACTCCATAATATTGAACAAAAATGTATCTCTCTTCAGTTCTATGAATCGCAATCTTCCAGATATTGTTACTACAGTTCTTCATAGAATATAATGATACGAATCTATTTGGTGGAGAAACTTCACAAGACATGATCCTATTTCCCTATTAGAACATCAAAAGTTTAGCACACGAGTTTATTGAAGAAATAAAGGAAATGAAGCCCTCCACAAAAAGCAGCAGCAAATTCTACAGATAACAGATCTTCCCAAATAAAAAATCCAGACTCAGGCACAAGACAAACACATAGTCCGAGTTTTTATGAAGCCAAGTGAAGCATACATACGAACAGATTATGCAATCATTCGTGACAAAGCAAGAACAGACACCCAAAAGACAATCAAACGAAAGCTAAAAGAAGGCTGTCGAGCCAGCCGCAAAGGAAAACACAGACCCTCCACTACTACAGGCAAGTACCTAGAAACCCAATTTCTGATTTGAAAGGAAACAGAGTGAATAGTTCTAGTTTTTACCAAAAATGGTTGAGCAAGCAGAAGAGGTAGATGGAGATAAGATCATTGGAGAGAGAAGAGGGGAGAGGTAAGGTGGTGGGATGTCAGACAAGTCAGACCCAATAGCAACATAACGCAGAGACAAGAGGGGGCTACGCTACTCTTGTTGGTTTTTTTTAACTACTATGAAAGAAGTGAAATGGGAAGAAATAAAAAAAGCGCTATAGCAATGTGCAAATTTATGCTAAAAGACAGACGCTAGAAAAAGGTCGAAAGAGTACCAAAGCACAAGTCCCCATTTTGCATAAAAATCAAAGTGTTGGATGTGCTGGATTCACCTCTTAAGGATCAACCAATCCACAGCCGCCCCGCAAAGGACAAACCAGATGTGTGATACGAATGGCAACAAAGGGTATCGGGAAAATTCTATCTTTCGGGTGCATCTGAAACAAAGACGATATAAACTCCCACTAAACAAGTAAGAGTGGCGAGGAGAGTTCACAAAAACATCTAAGAACATTTTGCTACTGTTTTCAGTGTTTGATAAAGATAAATCTGGCAAATTGCATCACAGGATGAGAGCGACTGACTACCAACACGGAAATGAAAAAGTTTGAGATGTTGCTTTGATCTTGATTGGGTGGAGTTTGTAGTTTAGTCACAATTATTGAACATAATGTTTTCACCAAATACCATTACTAGTGATAGATGATACGAGACTATGGGTGCAGTTAGTCCCTTCCCATTCCTAAATACAATGTTAGTTCTAAAGAGAAAATAACAAAATAATATACCACCACCACAAGATTTAGTGTCTTACTTTTGTTTACTTTTATTCCATTCAATTTCTTTCTCTTTTTCTACCTCTTTCTCAATCTCCTATTTATAAGCAGAAATTCTAATAATATTAAATATTCTTACAAGTAATATTAACTTTAAGTCAAATACTAAGTTTTTATCAAATTACGAACAAGTCCAATTAGAATATTTTGATTTTTTATTTTAGTTTTAGAATTAATTTTGTCTATATTCAAAAATAACTTTATATTTTTGACTTTTACCTTTCCACATTCAATAATAATGTGAGATTGTTTCATGATGGTAATTTGAATGGTAGAATTTACAATTAAACCTTTTAATTAGCAAATCTAAAGTTAGAAAAACTCAATAATTGTGAAGGCAAATATAGGGAGATATAGTGCGAGTATCTTTTGAAAAAAAATGGTATATGATTTTTTTTAAGGTTTAGAGTTCAGGAAAAAAAGCAGTCAAGAATATGGGGAGATATAGTGTGAGTATCTTTGTTTACGATTAATTTACTTTTTTTCTTAAGTTAATCTTACTTTATTTGATATCCTTCTTATGTTATTTATTTTATTCTTATTTCAGCCTGTTGCAGTTCAATTTGTTTGATCTATTTATTAGTATTTTATGTTATTGTTTAAATAATGTTTGATCATATATGTAAGCAAATCGCTGCTTATTTGGATCGGCAACCCCCGGTATTTTGCCTATCCAAAATAAATAAATATGTCAACAAATAAAAAGAACCAAGAAGTGTTGGGAGTGTAGAAAATTATTAGATCCAATCTTATTGGACTGAAAGCGGAGCTTGAGCCATTTTCGGAGGGGGGAAGGAGTGGCGGGTTGGGGGGATAGATTTGATTCTTATATTAGATGAGGGAGAAAACTAAAAACAAATAGTAAAATATACAAGTTAGGAAAACCCACCAAAAATTAAGAATTTTTTTGGTCGGACTAAAGTCATTTTTAATTTAAACATCGGAGTTTGTTTAACCAATAAACTAGGGGAAGATCCATACAATCCATACGCCAATTTTCATAACAATATAATATATATACTTATAGGTTGATTAATATATATGGATGTAGAGTAGAGAGTTTAACTTATGTTGGTCACCAGATCTTTTTAAAAATATATATGTATTTAGAGCTTAAAAATATATATCAGTATAGGTTGATCCATACAAACGATGATTGGAAAGCTTTTTGATATAATACAGGACTGAGGCCTGAAAACGAGGAGATTGAAATAGATTGTTTAATAAAGACAACTGATATATTAAACTTAGTTAGCTCAAGTTATAAGAATATACTCGGTGTTTGCCAATAAAAGAAAGTAATCGACGTTGTCTTTGAGCTTTCATTTTGGGATAAATGTGATGTATTAGCGATGACAGATTTATTATGCGCGGACATGCGACCCTACCGGGGCGGATTGATCAGTTGCGGGTAGGAGGCGACCGCCCCTCCTTAAGAATCGAGGACAAATTTGTATGGATGAGGTGGGACTTGTCTCCTGCCGATGCCGGAGTCAGAAGAGGCGTATTCTTCGTCCTCCGAAGCCACGCATTTGTTAGAGATAGCTTCCGTCGGAAAGAATTACAGCCAGAGGGCCGGGGGATGGGGATTTCTACTTTTTTTCTTTAATGAGGGATAGTTTGTAATTAAGCTCGGAGATGAAGATGAAGATGCTATCTAGAAGTTAATATATGCATACTTTTCGACAGTAAAATAACTATCATATAAATTTGTCTGGTTTTTTTTGTTGGGGGACGAGGATTTTTTCTCAATTGGTCAATTTCCCGACTAAAAGATATGTATTTTGTCAGAGCCAGTTGGTTGAAGGTTATGATGGTCTCAGCCTCAAACTATGAGTATGACTTCACGCTTATATGTTGTCCTGAGTGTGACAACTATATAAGCTAAAGATTGAAGTAGCATTACTAGTTGAAGCACCACTGGCTAGCTAGTTATGTTCATCTGACGCGTGATGATAACAGGACCAACAAGTCTAGATGATTTGGCGAAAGCGATTTTGTTGAACTTAGGGTGTGGCAATGTCGAACCACATGCATTCACATGTAAACACTCACATGCAGAGATTCGCGAAATCCACATAAGACAAGAGATAATGACTAAGGACCGAGGTGATTGTCAAAAACGAAAACGATCCTAGTTGGTCTTTTATTTACATATGGCCTAGATTTACTATCAAGAGAGTGTTTCATGGTGAAGGAAAGTATTGAGGGACGAGTTTGGGTAACTCGCAAGACTTGTTCTTGTAAAAGGATTCAATTGGTATAAATATTGATGTGTGTAGGGTTTGAGCCTCACTCTTTCATCTCAAACAGAATTCCATACATGAGTTAGCATCCTACAGAATTTGTTACTAGGTGTGATCGAGTACTTCAAGAAGCGTCTGCAAGCACGTTGGGAAAAGAAGATTGACTAAGCAGCATTATGTATGAATCACGAGGACTTGTCTCTTGTCAATTGTTCAATAAGGATCTGATTTGGTCATTCACTATTATTAAAGGGTTTGGGTTGACTCTTTGTTGTAGGGTTATTCATGAGTGAAAATAATTTTTTATCACAGGGGTGAGTGAATCGTAAGAGTTGTATGATTTACCGAATTCAATAGTGAAATTCTTATCTTGCGCAAGGCCCTGCAAAGTAGGTTATTGAGATCAAACTACGTAATCGTTCTTGGT
Source organism: Pinguicula moranensis (assembly GCA_028565015.1). Taxonomy (NCBI): domain Eukaryota; kingdom Viridiplantae; phylum Streptophyta; class Magnoliopsida; order Lamiales; family Lentibulariaceae; genus Pinguicula; species Pinguicula moranensis. Next base: position 7,232 of record JAOWBN010227344.1, read on the forward strand.
GTCTTTACTTTTCAGTCTAGTTAGTAAATTGTTGAGTGATTACATTCATAACAAGAAATCTATAAATAATCACTGACTTTTCAATTGGTATCAGAGCAATCGTGAAGAAGATTTTGATGCCAAGTGAATGCAATCCTTTCAAAAGTCAATATGTCTGAAACTTGTTAATTCAAGAAGTATGAGCCCAAAGAGATCAAGATGAGCCCCACGACTTATCAACCCAAAATGGGCCCCACAGTTCATTGGATAAAGCAGCCCAACCTATCATTCTTCTTCAAGTAACGGCCTAACAAGAAGCCCAACCCACGACCCCATACGGGTACCAACAAATTGAAAATATTTGCCCACAAATTGAAGATACCTTGTCCACAAAAGAATCCTACACTTGAAGGACAAGAGAAATTGGAGTGAACAGGGCTTTACCATGAGGAGTCAAAATCTCATGGAACACTACATAGATTAGACTATTTCCTTCTATGCTTATCTATAGTAGGTTATTTCCTAATTTTTTTTTTTTTTTTTTTTTTTTTATCTAATTAGAGATCTAGTAGATGGGGAGTTCGACCTCTTTTCTCCCTATAAAAGGGGTCATGGCCAAACACTTTGTAATTGCATTACGTTTTTTTTTTATTGAATTGTAAGAAGTTTTCTCTTTTGGTTTTAAACCAGTTTCTGACTTATCTTTTCCTTCCTAGAGAAGTGACGTCTTCATAGAATTTATCTTTGAGATTCTTGGTTAGCACAAGTTGCTTTCAGGGGATTGATTGGTGGCGTTCAGGAGAAAACACAAATTCATTACTTTTTAGATCGTGTGTTTGAATCACCAAATTGGTGTGGATTTGGTCATAAGTTTAACTAATATTTATATTATTCGGTATTGGAGCCAATTTTAGGACATTTTTGCCCTATTAATCAACGTTCATGTTGCTTAGTTCATTGTAGCTTCGAGGCCAAAATTTGTTTGATAGTTTATCTTTGATTTTGTATTTTTTTCTTTAATTTTTGAGTTGTAACCTTGCTAATTTTTTAATAAAAAAATGTTAAAAAAATTATATTCTTCTTTTGATTAAAACAAAGCAGAAGCAAGGGGGGCAAATCAAAGAAAAAGAAAGATTTTAAGATCTCAAAATAATGCTTCATCAAAATTGGTTCAACTCGAAAGAGATCTATTTTAGTTTAATTGTTTTGATTTGTTCGGAGTCTTAAAGAGTTGAGTTCCTCATACTCAATCCCGAGATCGCTGCCATTTTTTTCACTCCTGGAAGGATAGTTCTTCTTATTTAAATCTGAATCTTGAATCAAGTTCCATTCCATTTTGGATTGTTGTTTGGCTTGAGGAAAAGGTTTGAGTTGAAGTTGACTAAAACCATACTTAGAGTACTTGAAAGGTAAAAGGCATAGTTGTGAGGTCTAAGAGAGGGTAAAAGCTGAATTGAGTGATACATGAGTGATTATGTGATCATCTTTGAGTGCATACACGTGTGAGAATGGTTAGTTTATTTCAGACTAACCTTTTTTCTTTGTAGGTAGACAACATGTCTCTCAAAGACAAATATGTAAATGACTCTACAGAGGAGGAAACACCTTCAACAACTACCCTTGAACAAATGGCTACTTTAATGCACCAATTGATGATGACATTTGAGAATACTCTAGAACACATGGCAAGTATTGAAGCCCGCATGGGTACTGATGCATCCACCAGCCAACCCATCAAAATCACCCCCGTGGATCTGATCGCCCCCCAAAAGTTGCTGCCCAAGACAGGTAAAGCCATGATTGGTCAACTCCTAGATCCACTTGAGAACATTGTTATGCAACATGATGAACAAGATGATTATGATGATGGTCTGCTGATATTGATGATCATTATGAGCCACCTAGACAAGGAGCCCATGCAAACCATGGTCACATGGGGGTTCAACAACCCCGATAGCACCCATATTAGGCCATTCGTGACCCCCCATATCAGTCAACCCATGACTTAGCCTTCCTAAGACATACTCGTGAGGAAAATATAGGGAACGTAAAAATTAAGATTCCTACCTTCGCAAGAAGAAATTATCCAGAGGCATATCTTGAATGGGAGATAAAAGTGGAAAAGATCTTTGAGTTTCATGACTAGACTGATCGCCATAAGATAAAAATTGCATCTATTGAGTTATCTGATTATGCTATTACATGATGGGATCAAGTTCTGAGCAACAAGAGACGTGATGGAGACGGTCCTTTGGATGATTGGGATGAGATAAAAATAATCTCGAGGAGAAGGTTTGTTCCAACAAACTTTTATCGTGATACTCATCAGAAGATCCAACGTTTGGGGCAAGGTTTTAAAGGTTTTGAGGAGTTCTACAAGAAGATGGAGTTACTTTTGATCAGAGGCAACATTTAGGAAGATCGTGATGTTACTATGACACTATTTCTTCAAGGTCTAAATCGAGAGATAGATGATGTTATTGAGTTGCAACATTATGTATAGCTTGAGGATATGCTTTACCAAACCATCAAGGTCAAACAACAGCTTAAGAGAAAGTCTATGAGAAAGGCGAGTTCGAGTTCTTATTCTAATTCAACATGGAAAATAACCTCCAAGTGGGAGAAACCGAATCCAAAGTGGGAAAAATCTGAATCATAACCGTCCAAGAAGTCTGAGACAAAGCCTATGGACAAACAAGATACTTCTATACCTTCTACCTCGAGACATCGTGATATTAAATGTTTCAAATGTTAAGGTTTATGTCATATTGTGAGTCAGTGCCTGAATCAACAAACAATGCTCCTTAAAGATGACGGTGAGATATCTTCTGAGGAAGAGGTTGAGACCTTTGACAGAGAATTGAATGATGATGAGCTTGAGGAAGTTGAAACTGAAGCAGCAGTTGGAGATATGTTGGTTGTAAGACGAGTTCTAAACATGCAAAATAAAGAAGAAGTTGATCAATCACAGCGTGAGAATCTTTTTCTTATACGTTCTTGTCAAATTGCCACGGTCGTCCAAGTAAGATGTGACATGCATCCATGGGCACTACATCACAAAGAACATCATCTTCATACTTTACAATCATTAGAGGACTATCACCTGCTTAACTACGTGCATCTCTCCATTATCATTCAACCACTGAAGCCAATATGGCTTTGGGTGCTTGATTGTATCGAGATTCATCTTTTGCACCAAATAAGAACTAGTCACATTTGCACAACTCCCTCCATCTATGATAACAATGCAAAATTATTGTACTTGTACCTTTACGTCCAAAACAGGTCAATGAGGGCCATTGAGAGAGAATAAAAAGAAAGGAAAAGAGGCCATGAGAGAAAAAAATAGAGTGAAAAAAAGAGTGTTACATGTGAGGCACCCCCAAAGGTGAGCACAAAAGAATTGTATTTGGCCCAAAATAGTGAGTCAAACAAACTTTACATTCTCGTGTTTCTTTGATTGTGCTTAGGTACAAGGAAACCTTATTATCTACATACCATATTGCTGGTACTCTACCAAGCACGATTATTTCTCTCTTGTAGGAATTCACAGATATGATGCCAGAGGACCTACCCGTGGGTTTGCCCCCTATCCGAGGCATTGAGCAACTAATTTATTTCATTCCAAATAGGCCAGGCTATAGAAGTAGCACGGAAGAGACTAAGGAGTTGCAGAGGCAAGTGTACGAGTTATTAGCCAAGGGGCACGCCACAGAGAGCATGAGCTCATGAGCCGTATCCATACTACTCGTGCTAAAAAAGGATGAAACTTGGAGTATATGTATTGATTGCATAGCCATCAAAACATAAAGGTAAAATATCGTCATCCTATTCCTAGGTTAGATGATATGGTTGGAGTTGCATGCTGCATATTTGTTTTCTACGATTGATTTGAGGAGTGGATATTATCAGATTCAAATGAAGGAAGGTGATGAGTGAAATGTGCTTTCAAAACGTATTGATTATATGAGTAGTTTATTATGCCTTTAGGATTGACTAATACACCTTGTACTTTCATGCTTGTGAATCATGTTTTATGAGCTTTCCTTGGTAAATTCATTGTTGTCTACTTTGATGATATCTTGATTTAATCGAAACACTTAGATGAGCATGTGATACATATTAGGAGAGTGTTAGAAGGCATTCATGAGGAGAAGCTTTATGCTAACCCTAAGTAGTGCAACTTTAGCATAGACAAGCTTGCATTTGTTGGTTTTGTTGTGAGCAAGAAGGACATTGAAGTGGACGAGGAGAAGGTTAGAGCCATCAAAGAGTGGCCAACGCCCATGTCCGTGCGCCGAGTCAGGAGTTTCCACAGCTTGGCTAGTTTTTACAAACATTTTGTGCAAGATTTTAGCAGCTTAGTCGCCCCCAACATGGCGATAATAAAGAAAAACGTACCATTCAAGTGGGGAAAAGAGCAAGACAATGCATTTTAGCTCATAAAAGTAAAGTTATCACCAGTCTCTTTACTTTCTTTGCCTAATTTTTCTAAGACATTTGAAATTGAATGTGATGCTTCTAGTGTAGGTATTGGTGCAGTGCTAATACAAAAAGGATGACGAATTGCATTATTTAATGAGAAGTTGAGTGGTGCTACGTTGAACTACCCAACCTATGACAAAGAAATGTATGCTTTGGTTCGAGCTTTAGAGAATTGGCTGCATTGTCTTTGGCCAAAGGAATTTGTGATCCACACATACCATGAGTCCTTGAAGCACCTCAAGAGCTAGAAAAAGTTCAACCGACGACACGCCAAGTGGGTTGAATCCATAGAAACTTTTCCTTAGTGATCAAGTATAAACAAGGTGAGGAAAATGTGATTGCTGATGCACTTTCTCGAAGATACTCTCTTATTTCTTTGCTTAAAAATAAATTACTTGGTTTTGAGCATATTAAGGATTCATATGAGGCTGATCACGACTTTTCCTTAGTGATCATTGACAAAAATCTCCCCCTGGAGCCTGTCTTTTAGGCGTTTATTGAGAGTACATGAGGAGGAGCAACTGGAAGATCTAATTACATCACTGTTGCAGAGACGTTTCACTGAAGCCACTGAAGACAGATGGTACTGGAGTGCGGATCAGGCAGGGGAATACTCTGTCTCCACTGCCTACAGTGCATTATTGCAGCACAAACGGGTCCCCAGTTCCAATAAGGAAATCCTGAGCCAAGTGTGGGGTAAAATCCCCCCAAGGAAGGTACAAATGCTATCATGGAGATTGCTCCAGAACAAGGTACAAACTATGGATAACTTAATTCGCAGAGGAATCAACTGTTCGATTGATCAGACAAGTTGTGTGCATTGTGGCTCGAGGGTGGAAACAGCCTCCTATTTGTTCATTCTATGCCCTAATACCCGAAGCTTATGGATTGATGTTTATAGATGGTTTTCTGTTAACTATGTTGAAGTACATGAACTGCAGATTCATTTTGTTGAACACATGCGCAAACAGAGAAATGGAACAGGGAGAGATATTCGGAGGGCTGTATGGGAAGCGGTAATATGGACAGTGTGGACGGAAAAAAATGCCATTAGATTTGATTCTGTGACAGCGCCTACTCAGCCGTTGGAATGGATTAAACTC